>CATIWR010513465.1:0-29777 GCA_949677035.1 Omphalea diandra | reverse complement strand
TATATATATATATATATATATATATATATATAACGTTGTGGTTAATAAGTAGAGTCTCAAATATTTATTAAAATTCATCCTATGATACATTCATTTAATGATATAGTGACACTTGAAATAATAATTTATAACTGTTTAAGCAATTAATTATTACATTTTTTAAATGAAAAAAATACAAATACTCTCATTTAATACATATATTTTTTTTTATCTTATCAATTAGATATACAAACCTAATAATAAGGCATAAAATGCATATTGTAATTGTGATGATTTTTTCATATTGTGTTTAATTTCTAATTTTAATTTGAATTTTATATTCAAAAAATTTAAATTTTTTATTTCAGGTACATTAGGGTTGAAAATGGGAGGTTAAAAATTAATTTACAAGACACTTTAATTTTGAGGCAAAAGAAAATAAAATGCAATTTATAGTAGAAAGACTTGCAGTAATAAGATATAGGCGCAATTTATCAATTTAAGACTGACGAATTTAGAAGAACAAAGAGCCAATTTTCAGCTGAAATTTCATAAAAAAATCATATTCTATTTAGGAGATTTATCCTAATTTTAGATTTTTTTTTTATATTGTCCAAAACCAATTAGGAAACTAATTCATTTATGAATTTTTGAAAATTTTTTGAGAGAGATTGTTGTGCTATAAATAGGAGTTTTTTTTCTTGTATGGAGGAGAAGAATCGTGAAGAGCAAGAGCAGGACAACCAACCTCAATTGAAGATATTTTCTTCTTCTATTGTCAACTCACGAGATCTTTTTTTCTTTTTTCTAGTTTCCTTTTTTTTTTTCATGAGCTAATTTTCTTATAACTAAGGTTATGGGAAGTCTTATAACAACAATAGATTGAATTTTATTTTGTTTAATCAAGATATTTTTACTTCATATTGTCCATGAATTATTGTGCTTAATGCTATTGAGAGTTTGATCACCTCTTAATTGATGTGGTTTATGTAAATGAATTGGGAAAATTTTTTGCATAATTAACTAAATAGTTCATGGTGTGAATTGAATGATATATATATATATATATATATATATATATATATAATATTCATCTAATTTTACAGCTTTTCATAAAATTTAACGCGTTTTCTATCTTGAAAAATCTGTAGAGAGATCTAAGGGTTACTTAATAGGAGTATAATTAATATATATCGGGAGAGAATATTAAACACTTTTAGGAAAAATCGTAACTTATGAAAATAATATTGATTAAATTTAATTAATTGATATCCATTAGAGTAGTCTGGTGGATCAATAGTTTTAACTTGTTAAATTTGATTGTTGCAATTTTAATAGTTTATTGCTTTTCTTTTATTTGTTTTTAGTCTTTAAATTTTCGTAATTTGTTTATTTTGAATTTTTATAGTTTAATTATTCTCTTAAATTCAATTGTCCAAATAATTATAAGTTGACTATAGTTTTAATACTTAATTTTTTAAATTCGTATGAGAACGATATATTTTTAGTACTTGATAACTAGTGCACTTGTTAGATCATTTAAATTTTAGCTATCAAGTTTTTAGCACCTATGTTAGGGATTTAATTCTAAAATAATATTAGAACTTATTAATCTTGGTTTATTTGGATTTTCTATTTTAAATTTAATTTTTAATTTTTACTTGTTTGGGTTGATTGGTGCATGATATGCTATAGTGGTAAGAAACTAGTGGAATTTTATTCTAAAATAGAAAGAACTTTCCATACACTATGAAAAACTAACAAAGACAAAAAGCAAGAGTTGGTTGCAAAAAGAATGGTGGATCCAACAAATGCCAACTAGACTCGTTTGGATTATGCTTGTCCAATAATTAATGGAGCTACTTTTAGCATTAGCAAGCCAACAATCCAAGCCAACAACTTCAAAATCAAGTCAGCAATCATCCAGATGATTCAAACTAGTATCCAATTTAATAGGCTATGAAGTGATGATCCCAATGCACACATTATCAATTTCTTAAAGATTTGTGAGATCTTCAAACATAATGAAGTTAGTGATGATGCTATTAGACTTAGATTTTTTCCTTTTTCATTACGAGATAAAACTAAAGATTGGCTTAATTCACTTTCTTTAGGTAATATCACTACATGGATTGATTTGACTCAAAAATTTTTGGCTAAGTATTTTCCTCCCTCTAAAATAGCTAAATGATATATGATATTACTACTTTTATTCAATTAGAGAGAGAAAATTTATATGAGGCTCGAGAGCGATTTAAGAAAATGCTTAGCAAGTGTCCTCATCATTGAATACTAGTTTGGCATCAAATTTAAACTTCTTATATTGGTGTTACTTTATTTATCCATTCGATTATTGATACAGTTGCAGATGGTACAATTATGAAGAAATCTCTTGGGTTTTGAGCTAATAGAGGAGATGGCTTTTAATAGTTATCAATGGAATAATGATAGAATTGATCGAAAGGGACATGAAGTGCATAATGTTGATTCTTTTATTATTTTATCTGCTCAAACTACTTCTTTGAATAAAAAATTAGATAATCTTGGTACTTCAACAATTAATGTTTCAACTTTTAATCCATGTAACTTATATGATCAAATGACACATTCAAGCTCTCATTATCAAGTAGGAAATCCTTTTATTTCTCATGAAAGTGCTAATTTTATTTCTCATAATGACACCTTTGGGATTTTATCAACAATAGCCACCATAAGAAAATAAGAAAAATTTAGAGAATTTAATTAGCAAGTTCATAAATAATGTTGAAGCAAGGTTTCAAAAACATGAGACATCTATTAGGAACTTAGAATTACAAATGGGATAACTGGTAACATGATGTCCGAAAGAAAAAGAAGGTTAATTTCCTAGCAATGCCAAGAAGAATCCAAAGAAACATGTAAGTTCTATCACTTCTCAAAGTGGCAAGATAATAGAAATTGAAGGAGAAAATAAAGAAAACATAACAAGATTGATGAAACATTCATGGAAAACACCAGGAGTACATCTAAACTTAATTTAAATGTTATTCAATTTTCTCTTTCTTATCCTAAAAGGGTTTTAAAAGCTAATTTGGATAAACAATTTGAAAATTTTTTTAAAGGTATTTAAAGAGGTGCATGTTAATATTCCCCTTTTTAATGCAGTTTCGCAAATGCCAAGTTATATCAAAATTTTAAAGAAAGTAATTTCCAACAAAAGGAAATGGGAAGAATATGAGATGGTGAAACTTAATGAAGAGTGTTCAACAATTCTCTTAAATAAATTGCTTTCAGAACTAAAAGATCCAAAAAAATTTTCTATCCCTTGCATTATAGGAGATACTGAATTTGAGAAATCTTTATGTGATCTAGGTGCTAGTGCGAACTTAATATCATACTCAATTTTTGAAAAAACTTGGATCGCTTGAATTGACACCCACTACTATTACCTTATAACTAGTCGATAGAAGCATTAAATATCCTAAGGGAATAGTAGAGGATGTCTTAGTTAAGGTGGGTAAATTTATTATTCCTGTTGATTTTATTATGTTGGATATAAAAGAAGATCCAACAATGCCTTTGATTTTAGGTAGACCTTCTCTTGCTAATGGTATTTGATTGATGTATGAAAAGGTTTACTTACTCTTAAAATCAATGGTGAAGAAGTAATGTTTAATGTGTTTGAATCCATGAAATAACATGCCATAATTAACATGAAATAAATGTGATTGATTCCATTGATATGTGTGCAAATGGAGCAAATGCATTTAAATTAGAAGATCCTTTGGAAAATATCATTCTTAATTCTTATGATGATGCACAGGTCTTGGATGAAGAACATAAGAAGAAATTCACTTACTTAGACACAGGTCAAAAAGAATTCAAGTCAACATAAAGGAAATTTTTACCTTTGGAGGAACCAACTTTTACCAAAAAATTGCAACCCTCTATTGAATACCTCCAACTTTAGAACTTAAATGTTCACTTTTTATTTAAAATATATATTTTTAGGAGAAAATTCAACTTTACATGTGATTATTTCATCTAAATTAATAGGTCTTAAAGAGGACAAACTGAAAATTCTACTTAAGGAACAATCTATTTTCTATGAATCCACTCATTTCTTATAAAATCCTTAAAAAAGAAAAGAGAAATCAAGATAGTGACTTCAAAAAAGCGTTTGTTGCGAGGCAACCCAATATTTTTAATTTTATAATTTATGCTTTTATTTTCATTGCATTTTTATTTTTATTTTTATTTTTGGCATTTTGATATCTTTTAGGCATGTTCTAAAATTAATTTAAAAAACAAGGAAAAAATTAATCAAACATTTTTTGATAAAGCATGCCCACGGCTTATTGCTCAGATGAAAATATTCATTAGTTGGCATAAGCTATGTCCACAACTTATCCTAGTAAATCTTTTGTTTTGGTTTTCTTATGCTTTATTTGCTAGTTTGCATAAGTCAGGCTGGCAACCTATCGCACTGGATCTTCTATTTGATTTTTTTATAACTTGTTCATTAATCAGTATAAGTCGGACCCACAACCTATCACATTAAATTTTCTGTTTAATTTTTTTTTCTTTATCAACATAAGATGTACCCATGGCTTATCGTGCATATAAGATCATTTTTTTGCCAGCTTAAGTCGTGCTCACGACTTATTCACATGAGTCTTCTTGAAAACACCATAACTACTCGTCACCCTTCTTTTCAAATTTGAGCTCCATTCCCCCCCAAAGCTCACCATTCAGGGAAGTATCCTTCACCCTTTAATTTTTATTTTATTTATTTTCTTTATGGGTGATTTTTTTTTTTTTTTGTTTGCTACATTGAGGACAATGTATGTTTTAAGTGTGAAAGAGGGATTAAAGGTTTTGATGATGTTTTTGTCTTTAGCATACTCAAATCTTTGCTTGAAACCTTTTCTTTTGGAATGTCTACTCTCTTGATATTTGTTCTTAAATGATTTTGGATTATCATGATTTTTTTTTTTTTGCTTGAGGAAAAATTGCATGATAGGATGCAAGTTTGATTAAATGAATTTTTTGTTTTGCTAGGATGAGTATTTATTTGCTTTGATAATCAATTTGAATGAAAAATGTGTAAGATTCAATACAATTGAACTTTCATTGTGAACTTTTGAGACTATGAGTATTCTATTCTTTGTTGCTTTATTTTGTTTATTAAGTGTATGTCAAACTTGGATTGCATATTCTAAAACTTGTCTTGTTGTGCAATTTAAGACCACATTAATGAGTTTTTGTATTAAAAAGCAAAAAAGATGTCTAGATTAGCCCCTTTAAACCCATCAAAAGTCTACCTTTATGTTATTCCCTTAGGAAAGCCAAGTTGAGTCTTAACCTTTTCTTTTTTTGCACCATATTAATTTTACCTTGAACTTTTTAATTTTCTTTTACCTTTGTTGTCAAAGAATTTTAATTAAGTTGGAATGAGAATGAGAACCACTTCTAAGGAAATTATTTAAAAAATAATAATATAAATTCTACTCCTCTATGTTGATGCTTAGTAACCGGGGATACTCATCACAAATGTTTATCTTTACATTAAATGATTGTCAATTTATGAGTATGCTAAAATATTCTAAATATGTTTTATGCTTAGTAATTGGGGGGCTTTCATCACCAATGTTTGCTTTCATATAAAAAGGCTAAAATAACTTAGAAAATAATGAAAAGAAAAAGAAAGAAAAAGAAAAATATTTTGATTGCTCTAGTTGTGGTGTTTTAGAAAGAGAATTGATTGAAAAAGTAAAAAGATTAGGATCATACCAATTAAATTAATTTCTTTGATAATTTTTCATCCATAATTCCCTTTTTATCAAACCTAAACCCAAACTCCATTACAACCCATTTTATACCTCTTTTTGATTTTTGATGAATAAAACTAATATTAAGGGTTGAAGATGTGATATATAGGCAAACCTATGGTAATATCATCCTTTGTTTTGACTTGGAGCTTATTGATACCCTAAACAATTTGAGCACATAAGTGAAATCATTGAAAGGGTATTTGAATCTTATTGCATTTGATTTTAAAGAAGTGGTTAAAACAAAAAAGTGTTTATCTATGTTTTAATAGTTCATTTATGAAATATTTGTTTCTTTTGGCTGCAATTTGTCTTGAGGTCATTGTGAATTGGTAATTCAAGATTGTTTGATGATAAACTAAAAGAGTAAGGGATGAAGAAATGGAAGGGTTGTTGAGTTTGTGTTAGGTATGCTTAAGGACAAGTAATATATTAAGTGTGGAGGAATTTAATAAGGCATAAAAGTGCATATTTTAATTATGATGATTTCTCATATTGTGTGCTTAATTTTCAACTTTAATTTGAATTTTATATTCAAGAAATTTAAATTTGATATTTCAAGTAAATTAAGATTGAAAATGGGAGATTAGACATCAATTTGCAAGATTCTTCAATCTTGGGGCAAATGGAGCTGAAGTGTAGTTTACGTATAAGACTTGCAGTGATGAGGCGAAGGTACGACTTGCCAATCCGAGACTGATGAATTGAGAAGAACAAAGAGCCAATTTTCAGCCTGATTTTCATAAAAGATCCTATCATATTTAGGAGATTGGCTTAGGAGATTTACCATTGATTTAAATCTTTTTTTGATATTTTTCAAAACCAATTAGGAAGTCAATTCCTCTAGGGATTTTTGAAAGAGATTATTGTGATATAAATAGGAGTTTCTTTTCTTGTATGGAGGAGAAGAAGAATCGTGAAGAGCAAGAGGAGGGCAACCAACCTCAATTGGAGACATTTTCTTCTTCTATTGCCAACTCATAAGTTCTTCTTTTCGTTTTTCTAGTTTTCTTTCTTTTTTCATGAGCTAATTTTCTTGTAGCTAAATTCTATGAGAAGTCTTATCACAATAATTGATTGATTTTTATTTTATTTAATCAAGATATTTTTATTTTCATATTATCCATGAATTATTGTGCTTAATATTAATGAAAGTTTGATTACCTTTTGATTGATGTGGTTTATGTGAATGAATTGAGAAAGGATTTTACGTAATTGACTAAATAATTCATAATATGAAATATATATATATATAATTCATCTGATTTTACAAGTTTTTTACAGAGTTTAACGCAATTTTAACCTTGAGAACTCTGTAAATTGATCTATAGGTTACTTAATAAGAGTATGATTAATATATCTCGAGAGGGAATATTAAACACTTTTAGGAAAAATCTCAGCTTATGAAAATAATAAATTATCTTGATTGAATTTAATTAATTGAAATTCATTGGATTGGCTAGATGGACTAAAAGTCTTAACTTGTTAAATTTGATTGTTGCAACTTTAATTGTTTATTTTTTTCCTTTTATTTGCTTTTAGTCTTTAAATTTTTGTAGTTTAATTATTTTCTTAAATTTGATTGTCCAAATAGTCATAAGTTGACTATAATTTTAGTCATTATTTTAATTTTATTAAATCCTTGTGGAAACGATATCTTTTTATTACTTGATAACTAATGCACTTGCTAGCATCATTTAAATTTTAGTTAGTTATCACCTAAGATAGATAACTTTATCCTAATTTTATTTAACACACAAAAAAATAGACTGTTAAAATCAAAAGTTAATTAAGTCTAACATGCAACATAAACCTTTTCGAAAATTTGTTAGCATTGCTTATATCCTGTTTAAAATTATACAGAGTTAGTCAAGATGTTGGGGGTGTAGTTGGTTATTAAGTCCATCTACTGAAGGTCTCCTGTTCGAGTCTGGGCAACGACAATTGTTACTGTTGTATAACTTTCTGAATTTTTTTTGGATATTCTTTATTCAAGATTTATGATGCATTTTATTTTGCGGATGAACATGTTATTTTTTTTTTTCTACGTGTTCTATGCATCATCAATTGACTCTTATTCTTTTTGTTTTTCTTGTTTCTTTTAGCCTTTTCTAATTTTTTTTATTGTTGTTTTTTTTATTTTCTAATTGTGCAAATCGGTTCAGATTTTATGGATGTTTGATGACTAAAAAATTAGAATTTATCTGGCAGGATTAGAGTTTATTAATCCATATGTGTTGCTCAAATGATCTAGAAGCGGCTTCAAAAAATTTTGGTAACATTATTCTCTCAAATTTAATTTGTTTCATTTTCTTTTGATTCAATGATTCAATTTATAGTATTCTTAAAAAATGATTCAATTTAGAGTGTTTTAGTATATTTTAGAGGTTCAAATTATGTTCTTTAAGATAAATTAATTTAAATCTATGTTTATTAAAAAGATTATTAATGGTGAGATCTAACATTATTGTTGTTTTCTTTTTAATCTTTGGTCGGCATGAAAAGTAATTTCTGAATTAATATGTTTATTATTTGTTTATGTTGAAAATTTATCTATTTCTTTTATGATATCATAAATCAGTACATTTAAGATATATATATATATATATATATATATATATATATATATATATATATATATATATATATATATTCTGATCTAATAATAATTTACAGTGATATGTTACTATTATTTAATCTGTATAGATAACGTACTATGTTTTTTAGGGTTGATGATAATTATGTTATTTTATGCTAAGAAAACTCATTAAATTAGTGGTATCGTTGATTTATAAAATTTTAAAATAAGAAATTTAACTCGAAAGATGATTTTGGAAAGATGTTATAGCTTCTTACAACTGAATATTAAAGAGTTTTGGAATTCTTAATTGTGCAAACTCTTACAATTTTAACATAGAGTCACTTAATATATATATATTTTCAATTAGATTTGATATTTGTATGTGATATATAATCTAGAAATTTTTCATTTACAGGTGATAATTGAAAAGAAGTTGGTAGAAGAATAAACCATCCATGTCAAAGGAACATAAAAATTCTAATCCTTAAAAAAATACTGAAGATAAAAATAAAATAAATGATAGATCAATAACAAACCAAAAAAATAAGGCACATTAAAAGTTAATGAATATCAATCAAATATCTTAATTCGTGATATAGATTTTTACTTGGATGTAACAAATAAGATGACGCATCCACATTGGTTTAATTAGAGACCTAACAGAATCAAAATTTGTTAGTTAAGTGAGATTAGAACATCTTCAATAAACTTTTTATTTGAGTAAAATTTTTTATTTTAAAGAGTTAACTTAAAAAAATGACCTTTAATATACTCTTTATTTTTTTTTATTTTACAATAAATAGTTGGTTTGAATGTCTATAGAAAGCCAAATTTATTCTCTACTCAAATTGTCATTAAAATATTTTAATTTTATATCTAAAATATTAATTAATATCTATTGTTTTTTCTTTATTTATTAAAAAAGTTATTTTTTATCTCACAATAGTCATTTTTATTTTATTGAACATTAATGTTTATTAGATAAAATAAAATGAAGATTAAAAATATCAACAATTTATTAGAGTTGTATAAATTTATTTTCTTTTTATATTTAAAATTTTTTTAAAATATTTTTTATTATGCAAAAAATACTCTTTAAAACATTATTGGAGATGCTCTTAAGGACTCTAAGCGCATTTAACTATTAAAATGTTTTTTTTTTTGGGTATACTATCTTTGAGATCTTTCTATCATCAATTGTTGATTGCAATTTGATCTTTAGAAATGACCAACTACAACTTTATAAGGAAAAACCAATTAATAACTTTTGTATTCCTTTTTTTTTTTTTTTGAGAAATTATTGTTATTTCTAGGGCAGGATTGTTTAATGATTGCAATGAATTATATCATAACTTGTTTGAGTTTGTGCGCTTTAAAGTTGTATTTTGTACCAGTGTACATGACACTGCAATTATTATGTGAACTAAAAAAAAAAAAATATATATTATTAAATTGTGTAATATTAAAGAAAAGTAACTAATATCAAATAAAATTGATTATTATAGTTTCCATTTTCATTTTTAATCAAATTTATCAATCTAAATGCTGACTTTAAATAATTATTTTAACTTTTCTTTATGAAATTTTTCAGGAGTCATCTTTAAAATATCATTAAGAAAATTGTATAAATTAAGAGCTATTTGATTTTAAATAAGTATTTAATAATTATATAATGCAAAACGTTTATTAAGTCACATTTTACATTTTTACTATGTTTTTTTTATTTTAAAAAATATCATCATCCCGTGTCCGTTGTTATATTTCCCTGTTTTCGTGCAATATACTTCAATAATAAACTGACTCAATATTACGGGTAAAGTAGAAACATGGAATGCGCTTCAACAATACGGAACCAAATCACCTACCTTCGCAGAAGCAGTTTCTATAAACCTTAATCGCACAAATATCATACATTGCATGAATTCCAATATTTTACCCACAAAACAAAAAAGAGACCAGATGATAGCATGGACCTCTCTTCCAAAAAGTTCTCACCTTCAGGCATCACCACAAACTACTTGTATCATCAAAATCAATGGCTTTCGGTCCATTCTTACAATGATAATAAGGTTAAAGCTAATAATAGAATTTTCTCAAATTGAGGTATGTGCAAAATTAGTATACATCATTATTTCACCCTCAGCTCCTTTTCTCCTGACCGAATCTTTGCATGCAAGGAAACTGAAACATCCAATTGAAGAACCAGGGAACTATCTCATCTGAGCATCATTGCTAATCAAAGCGGAAAAGAAAAGAGAAACACATTAATTTAACCTGGGCACATGTCCCGTTTTGGACTACTCTTGATCACACTACCAGGCTTTATACTTCCCTACTTCAGCTCCACAAAAAGGCTGGCCTGAGGATGCAATCCTGCCTCTTTCAAGGTCAGAGAGAGTTTTTCTGAACCATACACAACCCGTGGAAAATTTGTGACCAGGCTATATGTATCAACCTCTAAGAAACCCAGAAAATCAACATAGTCATATAGAGACTGGATAGTGGCTGTGCTGTGGAACCTTCTTTCTTTGCGTTCTCCAGTTGGGAAGCGAATCAAAACCTGATTAGTAAAGGAAGTTTCAAAACAATATATTAGCTTCAAAAGATTCACATCTTGAAAACATCACAAGTAAGAATAGAGTCTAGGTACACATAGAAAAAGCATTTGCATACATCAAAAGCTTGTTGCCAGGACTAAAATGATAAATGATTAAATTAAGCCAACAAACAACAAACTGTTCCTCCGATAAAATATTGATAAATAAAAAAAATGGTAGTAATGCCATACTATAAAATAAGTGACTACTGAGGGATTTACTTGTGTGATATCAGGGCTTTTTTCAGGTTCAGCACCAAGTGATAAAGCTTTCTCCTCACGCATCCTAGCCAGAGCAGCCTCTTTTTCTGCAGCTTCATGAGCCGCTCTTTCTCGAGCTTCTTCTTCCTCCTTGCGCTTCCTCTCAGCTTCAGCAGCTTCCCTCTCCAGACGTTCTTGCTCTTGTTTCCTTTGTCGTTCCCTGGCCTATTATAAGAAAAAATAAGGGATAAGAAAACCCAAAAAAAAAAAAAAAGAAAAACAGATGTAGAGCAATTATAAAACCATCAGCCACATACTAGATGCTGAAAACAAAGAACTCAAGTTAAACAGCAACATATCACTCTAAACTAACAGCATGCTTACAAAGTAAAGACAATAAAGGAGAACATCATATCTGCCTTACTAGCAGCACGCTAGTAATAGATCAAAGGGAACAAAGTCAAGGACATCATATCTGCCCTACACTAACAGCATGCTAGTAAAATTTCAAGTAAAAGAGCAACATACTTGATCAGCTTCAAGCGCTGCTCTGTAAGCAGCATCTTGTTCTTCCCTCAAGCGCATGTTGTTTCTTCTTTCTTCTGCTTCAATCCTAGCTGCAACAAGGACAGGTGCACTTTCTTCAAGCACTCTCTGTAGTATCACGAGCATTTCTTCAGGAGATTTTGGACCCTCAACCTGCAGAACAAGAGATACGCAACAATTTTGTCATTTTCACACCAACATAACTATATAGTACAAAATCAACTTTCTTACAAACAGTTGAGATTCATTAAGCCCCAGGAACTTGTGAAATAAAATCCAGTTATACCTAATTCTTCTGCAGCTGCACTGGCAATTACATAAGACTTTGGGCCATCCACTAAAAGGTGATGGTCTAAACCACAGTATTACTAAGATTGTGACATATTCTGAAAGAGCCAAACTACTACATTTGGCAAAAAGAACGTTCATACAATATGTAAAGCAAACTTCCCAGCATAAAAGCACAATGAAATTACTAAATGGAATTTTCAAATAACACCGTAGACAATAACATGGAACAAGGTCCAGCCAACAAGTTCAACCTTCCAAGCAACTAGATGTCTAAGAGATAAAACAATTGCGTGATATTCAGGTTTGTGTACAAAAGTAAGAATGCCTCCAATGCAATCACTCTCTCTCATGCACACACAACATATGCACAATCAAAATTGCAAAGTTGTCAAAACTAGCTGTATCGCAGGCAAATGCTGCTTTTTAAATAATCACTGTTAAAGATGCAGATGATTGTGAGGAAAAAGAAATGCTTGCATCATAAGTGTTGCAAGAAGCAATTCAAAGATACCACTGGCAGAACAGTCCACAAAAACATGCACTTCACTTCTCCTTAAGGTAAGTTTATCAGCACAACAATAACCTATATCTTAAATAAGAGTGAATTTTTTAAAATGGTTATCTTATCTCATGAAAACAAAATTACAGATCCATGGCACTATAAGAAATTAATTTTTAACTGATGTCACTGTGATTCACATTTGTTTCCCATGCCGGAGTGAATATAAAAAATTTTACCAATTAAAGATAAAGCATATCCAACAAATTACATCTCGTATGGCTATTAAGTTTTCATTCAGAACTATCTTTCTTTAGTTAACTTATTAATTAACCAAATATAATAAGATTGATGAAATATGGAAAAAAGAGAAATAAATCAATAAATAAACCCAAAAAAAAGATGAAAGCAAATGCTAGATTACATTTTAGCTGCATATTTTATCATGCAACCTGGCTGCCTTTGAATAAATAAAGAGCAACCAGGTTACTTGAGATCAAATAAAGAGTTTGACCATCCCCCAGTTTCTTATCCAATTTCATCCATCCATAAACAAAAAAAACAAAAAAAAAAAAGAAACCATCCAAAACTTTTACTAGGACTATTTTCAGTGAAGTCAATAAGAATCGATTCTAATTGATTCTTGCTATCTATAATGCTTGTTCAACTCTAACCACCTTGCTGCTGAAAGTTCGAGTCACAATAGAGAAACTGGCAAAAATGAGATTAAACACAAACTATTGCTACCAAAAAGGAGAATGCCAATATCCATTACTTTGTATCATGTTCCATGTAACAATGCGGCTTTCAGAAAATCAAGCTTCAAGAATGCCCTCTGCTACCATCTTCAATCACCTCCACCACTTCCCAAATAAATGATTGAATAAAGGAACTATCTATAATCACGAATATATGTCCATTTTAACTTGAAGGAACCTCACATTAATGTCAAACTGACAATGTTAGGATCACTCAATTAAACAGCTTCATTTTGAAGAAAACCAATGCTAGCCTCTACTAAATCCAATTCCCAAGAGAAGATACAAAAAAGATTTATAACTTTGCCAGCATTTCTTAGTAAATTCAGCATTTTTTAACAGACAAGCACAAAAGCACAATTATCATGCTCCAATTCGCAAGGGAAACAAGAATTCAAATAATAAAAATTATTATTCAATTGTTATCGAAACTAAATATACCTATATGATTCACATCCCGCAATATATCCCATAGCATCAAATTTCAAATTTAGAAGAATGCATGGGACAATCAGCAGTGTCACAATCACGATTACCTGTTGAAGCAATGCAATCCTTTGGTTTGAGGCAGGCATAGCCACAGCACAAAACGGATATCTAGAGGCCTTCAAGCTATTACTCATCTTAAAACCTTCACTAGCCCTAATGCTAGCTCCCCATGCCACACAATTCTCATTCACAAACGCAGAAAACACCTCCGAACACAAGGTCCTCTCGCAGAACCCAGGCGTGTCCGGATGATCAGGTGAATGCAAATACACAAACAACAGTTTGTACTGGCTTCTCGACCTCTCCAGCGCTTCCATGAACCCTTCTGATACAAAATTTGGCCTCGTTGAACCGTAATCCCTCTCAAATACCGAGACGAACTCCATCGCCTCGCTCGCCGCCGTCGACGCCGACACTAATCTAGTCGAAGACTCGCCATTCCGACCCGCACTCGGCCTTAACCCGACCATTCCAAGAGAATACGACAATATACCACCCGCAGCCCATATACCAAGCCCAATTGCACCAGAGATGAGCCCTAAACTACCTGAAATGACAGAAAATGGTAAGGTAATGAGTTTCCAGGCTATACCGGGGGCGGCAGCGGGAACAGCGCCGGCACCAGAATCGGGGCGGTCGAAGAGATCGCGAGAGGCTGAATTCGACGATTCGACGTCGGAAGGTCCGGTGTCGGTAGCGACGGCGGTATCCTCGTTTTCATTGTTGTTGTTAGAGGTAAAAGAAGAGATGGCGAGTTCGAGGTCCCAGCCATGGGCTTGGAGAATCTCGGTGCATAGATTGAGATCTTCAAGGCCCGTGATCGCTTGAAAATACGCCAATTTATCGGCTAAATCAACCATTCTTATTATACAGCGCAATTATTTCGACTAACACACAGATCAGATACAGTTACTTTTCTGTCTTTACCTTTAAGAAAAGACTGGAATGTTTTTGAAAATGGTGACTTCTGGGGTTTTAGCTTACTTCATTGATGGCCGTAGGCTACGGACGGAGAAGAGAAGAGAGCAAGGATAATCGTTGTCGATACATTCATGTGGTTTTGGGGTGGGATGCCGGAAAAGACCCTGATTGAGTTTGTAAATTACGGGAGTGCCATTGCTTTCTGTTTTATTTTCAAATTATTAGTAGCGTTAAATACTTTGTCACCCCTATATGTTTTCATATTAAACTATTTAATCCTTTACTTTTTTATATTATATTAAAACATCTTTTTATTTTGAGCCATTAAATCATAACTTCTGTTAAATTTTTGTATCAAATTAATATACTAACTGTCTTTTAGAAAAGAGATTTTATTTCAATATAATTTTCATTCTTCAATATCAATATACCATTAATTTATTTTTTAAAAATTTACTTCATCATCAATTATCTCTCTTATAACTAATTACTTTTTTATTAGTGTTAATGGTATAATTTTAGTTGAAGATAATTAACAGTACATTAGACTATATTAATTAAAATTATTTTTAATTAATTATTTTATTAATCTAAGTGCACAACTCTAAAAAGATAATTATTTTGAAATAAATTGAGTATGAAGTATCTAATTTATCCTTACTTTTGCATTAAATTTTCTATTTGTAATAATGTCTTTTAAAAAAAAAAAATCAATCTAGAGTGTTCTTTTAAATTTCAATTAATAAACACAAATCAATTGAAATTAAATTCATATAATTTCTCATTCATCAATAGCATCAGTAATTTAAGCTCTAATCTATTATAAACTTTTACTTTAGAAATATCTTCCAATGAAAATAAAAATATCAAAATTATTGTCTCTAAAATTAATAAGAGGCAATCCTTTTTACTATTGATATTAATTACTTTCTTTTTAAATCAATAAATAATAGCAGTAAGAAATAATAATAATAGGCCCATAATCATATATAATATACATTATATTAGAAAAATTAGTAACTTGATACTTTGTATTATCGTAAAATAATAATTGATATAAGAAAAAAATTTCCCACAATTAAACATTTTTAGATAAAATGCAACCAATTCAAATAAATAATTGCCCTTTAGGCTCTAACCCAACAATTTAAATTCATCAATACAAGAATTTCAAATAATAGTGAAAAAAAAAAAAAAAGACTAGCTGCAAAAAATATCATTTAATCGGGATCAAACTATATCAAATGAAAGCACTGATTTTCTTAAAAATTAAACATAAAAAATTCAAAATAAAAAATTGATATTAATTAGATTAAAAAAGTTTTTTTATTTTTTATTGCCTTGACTTATAAATACAAAATAAAACAACATTAAAATTTTTAAATGATCAAAATCTCAATCTCATTCACAAAATAATAAAATTATAAAAAAACAAAAATTTAAATTGTATTATAAATTATTTAAAATCAAATCAAATTAAAGTAATATAGGTTGAATCATGATTCATAAAAAACTTTAGCTAACGCATTAATAAGAATTTGATGATGGAGAAGAGAACGATGACTTGAGTTAGCCAATTTTCACCTCTGTAAATAAAAGATGAGGACGAAAAAGATTACATTAACTAATGCTAATATTCTCAATAATTGTAATGAGAGGATAATATGAATGAATAAAAAGAACAAAATTTAAAAGCTTTGTAATTATAAAAAGAAAGAAGATATAACAGAATTCAAAGAAATTTTTATATTTTGAATAATATTTTTTTATTGCCTAACAAGATTTTAGGCTGAAAATGAGATAAATTGACGTTTTAATTAAATAAATTTAAAATTTAAAATACTTTAATATAATATATAAAATAAAGGATTAATCTGATATGAAAAATCTAAGGGTCAAAATATTTCTATTATTATTATTATTATTATTATTATTATTTAGAATAACTCATTATTATTATTATTATTATTATTATTATGATGGGGATGGGAAGGAACATAATGACGCTGTAAGTGTCTCTTGAAAACGGGAAATGAGCTTTGGAAACGACAACGAATGCCAAGAGGGCACTCTTTTCACCCCAAATACAATGTTTTATCTTGTAATACTTGAAATTTTATAATTATTTATAAATATTAATTAATTAATTAATTTTATTTTTTATAATAATTATTTTTTAAAATATATAATAATTTATAAAAATAATTAATTAATAATAATATAATCTTTTATTTATATAATAATAACTATTAAATACAATTCTAAATATATATGTAAAAATTTTAAATGATACTCCATCTAATATCTGTTGTTTTACAAAAACAATTTATTTCAATATAATTATCATTTTATATTACTAATATAATATTAATTATTTATTTTTCAAATTTACTTTCATTATCTTCTTTCTCTTTTTTAATTAAATATTTTTTTTATTAATATTAGTATAAAATTTTAATTAAAAATAATTAAGAATATATTAATTATAATTATTTATAATTATTATTTTTTAATCTAAATACACTGCTCTAAAAAATAGATATTATTAAATGGAAAAAATATCATGAGCTTGGTTACGGTTCCGGGTCCGTAGCCAGCTGCCCTCAAAGGCTAACTGATAAGCTCAAATATTATATCACTCTATCTGCATCCATCGGAAGCTAATAACAAAGATGAAAATCCACAAGCTTGAACATTCAAGTCCGAAAAATTTATACTCCACTATTCCTTTTTTTTTTTTTAAATATCTCAAAATATATACTCACTTATAATTAAAATTTTTTAATTTATCATCATTAATTATTAAATTAATAAAATACATTTATTTTTCATCAACTATAATTAAAGATATAAATAAAAAATATATTACTCTCTCTATATTAAAAAGATTATCACCATTTATTTTTCACATTGTTTAAGAAAAAATATTTAATATTTTATCAACTCACCTTTTATAGTATATTTTTTCATTTATATCTTCAATTAAATTTAATGAGAAATAAATATACTTTTCTTATTTTATAATTAATGAAATAAATTTAAAAAAATTACTTATAAATATTTTTTATTTAATGAAAGCAGATATACATTTTGAAACATATTAAAAAGGAATAGTAAATACTTTTTGAGAAGAATAAAGTATAAAATAATTAATTGTCAAAGCATTAAATGTAATTTCTTAAATCATGTGAAAATTTGTAGTGAAAATTTTTTCTGAGATAGAGAAAGTCCCGAATATATTTTTTTCATAATGTGTTAATGATTTGGTTAACCTAGGGAGTGTACAATAAATATCTTCAACCCGGTCTTCATTGACTCAGATTTACGAAGGACTTGTATCCATACAAAGATTGCTAACTTTCTTTCACCCCCTCTATCAAAACTTTTCCCTTTGTCTTGCTATATTCTTCAATCTTAAAGGATTTGTATCGTGTCCGTACTCCGTGACTTTACTTTTCTCTGCCTCTATGAAGGCAGCTAAGGAAGACCAGGCTTCCCCTGGCTGCTCATGCACCCAACACATGACGAAATAAACTTTCCTCTCAGCAAGCTTCAGCTTGTTTTTGCTTTCTGACCTCTTCAGCTTTATTGATTTCTCGGCTTTCAATTCCTTTTCCCCAGCCTGAATCAGCCTCTGCAGATCGCATAGTGCACAGATTAAAGCAGGGCCTCTTATTGACAAAAAGCTAATTACATCATTGATGAGACCCAATCCAAATTGCAAAGCCCCCATATGCCCGTAGTCAGGAGAGCAAGTTCGCTCCAAGCAGTAAGACAGAGCTTCCATCACTGTTTCTGGCTGCCCCACCTTGACCTTGACCTAGACCTAATACATCTGAGATGCTCAACACCACCATTGCTGATCCTGTGGCATCTGACTGCCAATCTCCATTATAGAGGAGTAATGTGAAGCAGTAGCTGTATATAATGTCAACCAAGTGAACAGCTAACAGTGGTGACGGTTCTGTAGAGATAAGCTTTTTAATTGGGGCCAATGGGGTTTCAGGGCCAGGAGGAATTTCACTGGACTGCACTCCAGCACTGTAATCTTGAAGTGGCGATGATGCTGTGGAAGCAAGTGGTTGGACAAGTTGAGTTCCTTCCTTCCTAAGAGACATAGCTCTTGCAGAAGGCTTCAACCACCGCGGATCCCAAGGTTCAATCAACTTGCTAAGTTCTCCAGATGCCAAAGCTCTTTGAAACCGTCTTTTTTCTTCTATTGATAAATCATCAAAACTTATTGGACCTCCTGAAACAAGGGGGGAAATCTGTTAGTTTCCAATAGTAGCATCAAGTCTAGAAAATACAAACCTAGTAAGACATACCAGTTGACCTTAATAATCAGCAAAATTACAGACCCAGAAATCTCTCTATATGGAAATGAAAAACAGAACAATGGAATGATAGGCAAATAAAAGCAACTGAAAGAAAGAATTTAAGCGAAGAAGAAGAACAGAGAACAAGACAAAAGAAAAATCCATTAGCGAAAGGGTACACAGGAACATACCAGACAAAATCTTTTGTGTCGTTTCCCCAGACAGACGACAACCTGCCAACAAATAGAAAAATCCAATAAGAGCTCCTTCCACATGATTGGTAACGTAACTGATAAAGACATGTCAAATTGTGACAATAGCTAAATGAAACCAGTATTTTACAATCAAATATTTTCTGAGTAAGTGAACACACAACAATGGCAGGACATAATCCTAAATTTCTAACTTTAGTTTCAAAGGTTAGCAGGCTCTTCTTTATCAATCAAGGTAAAAGTGAACAAAAACTGCGATATGTCATTTAAACTTGAGACAACAAAAATCATAAAATCAACTATACAGAAATAAAACAGAGCTTATGTTCCATTTTACATTGTTTCAACAACTTGAAATCTGTATTGCAAAAAAAAAAAAAAAAAGAATGAGATCAGGAACAGATATTAAAAAAAATTATATACTGGAAAAACTACCCATGTATTCAACCGCTTCTGTGCTAAGCTAATTCTCAGACCATATATAAACTCCAATATGTTCCCCAATGAATGGATTCAATTATGACTATTAATCATCAGTCTCAAATCCAACTGATAATCTGGGACTTAATCTATAGTATGCCTATATCTATAAACACAATCATTCATCAACTAACATCTATCAGGCACAATAAGTCCTCTCCACTTTGAATTTTGCAGATTATCATTCCATAGCATGACTCTCGTCAAATAATATGCAACAGAAAAATTACTCAACAATACGCTAATATAAAATAACCAACTGCAATCAAGGAAGCAGAATAAAAGCCGAGCAAAAGAAATAAGAACAAACCATCCTCCTCCTCCATGCTCTCCATCTCTTCCTCCTCGGAATGAAATCGTTTCAAAATTTCAAGCATTTTTTGTTTAGAATCATCATCAGGCTGCATTTGCCGAAGCTCCTCCGCTACGTTTTCTCGCATGAACGATTCCGTACACCGAAGACTATGAGACTGTTCTTTTCAAAAAAAATCACCTTAAACAAACAAAAAAACAAATAAAAACCATATCAAAGATGAACCTGCCTTGCAGCAGTGAAGTGAACAGTATCTAGAATTGCAGCGTGGGCATACTGCCAAAATTGCTTCTGGCACCTGCGTAATTAAATATTTATATAAAAAATTCGAAATAGAATGATATTACAATAACACTAACAATATTGAGAAGAAGAAGAAGAAGAAGGAAAATGTACACTTGGCAGATAATGCGGGAGGGAGGATTCAGACGGGAAAGATTGGAAGGTTTCTCAGTGGTGAGGATTTCGTCCATCTCTGCCATCTTACACGACCAAAACGACCGCGTAAGCAGGAGCAAAGGTATGGCTTTTATGATTAATTGAATTGCAGGAGCAGGCAAGGAGAAGTAAAGATGAAGTAATTAAAAACCTAGAAATTTCTGAGAAATTTTTGGAAGGGGACGAGCGATTCGGTTCGTATTTTGGGGAACCGAACTCACTTGGTTGATTCGTCTTTTCAGATGAGTTTTACTGTGATTTAATCTAAAAGATAAATAATAATTTTTATTTAATTCAATAAATTTTAATTTTATTTAATTTAATAATAAATAATAATTTTTTATTTAATTTAATAATTAATTATTTAATATGACATTATTATATTATAATATAAACTGTCCTGAAACGATCATTAGAATAGAAGAACCACAGCAACCGGCTGGTCGATTTGGTGCATAGTTATGTCGTTTTTCTTCTTTCAGATGGACAGTCATACGTAAAAGTGTTGAACATGGAAACATAAAAATTATTATCAAGGATCAATCTCATAAAAATAATGTTTGTTATGGTTTATATGATTCTGTGGATTGTTATTACATTAATAGAGAGACAGTTGGAACTCCTGTCTGACATTTTCTTTTTAGTCGATTCAGCAAGTTTACAGGGGGATTATATTCATGACTCTATGAAAATGGCTAAAAAGCCCTGATTTCTAACTTTATACATAAGATTTGAGCACATAGCATATGTAGTTCTTGTAGTGCCTTCTCAGCTGAGATAATGCTTGGACATATAGGAACTCAGACTCTTTGAAGAGCCTTCATAGATTCCTCCTCTTTTACTACAATTCTGTTGTTGGGTGGATTTTCTTTGCTCTTGTCGTCAACTACAGTCTTGAATTCAGCTATGTTGGCTAGCTCTTCCACTTCCTTAACAATGGTTTTGATTCTTGTAGCGATTTCTATCAGCAAAGAAATGAAAGTTGCCATTGGAATCACTTCCATGAGAGGGATATTTGTATCCTTCGCCGCAGATCCTGTGTCTGCCTTCTCGCTATCACTTGGATTACTATTGACCAAGTTGGAAAGAGACATTAAGGCTTCATGAAGTTCTTCGACTGCACTGTTCATTTCTTCGATAAAAAAATCTATGTTTGATGATCTTTTCATTCTCTTGATAGTTTCTGATAGCTGTCTTATAACATTGGAAGAACTGAAGCTCATTCTTAGGCAAACAACGCTTATTTTCTTCTTTATGAACTCTGGGGCCTGAAAAATTTGTTGCTTGTGTTATATAGCATGAAAAAAGAAATATCGGATTAATGTTGTTTGAAGACAGGTTGTGGACTCATGAGTCTTTTGGTACAGTGATATTGGACTTAATCTATAAGGTTGAAAGGTTTCAAGTTCGAATCATGGTCTACGCCAAATTAACTAAAAAAAATACGAATTTGGGAACATGGATTAATCACCTGATTTTCTGAATCAATGCAGCCAGTAAGAGCCTCAATGCAGCAAGCACAGTTGCGCATTGATGCACCGATCTTTGGATACTGCTTCCATGGATGTTTGAAGTTGAAACAGCCATGGGCAGGCTCCCATCTAGCAAAATTAGCCTGTGCAAAAAACAATATAACCACAAAAAATTCAGAACACATCTAATAATCTCTCATTTAGTAGCCTTGGCTGCTGACACGTACCATGGATTCTTCGCTGGCCTTTGAGCTCAGTACACATTTGTAACCAAGCAAGTTTTTGTTAGATGTCTTGTTACTATCACCTTGAACCAAATATTCAGCTACACAACCTGAAAAATGGTATATTCCTCAGTAACTAAAACTGGAAATAAGTTTTCATTTCTAACTGAAGTGTTTGACCGTCAGAAGCACTTACTATCTAAGGAGTTAGCAAGTTTGTCCATATTGCTAGTGATTAAAGTATATAGCTCTTGACCAGCCCAAATGGGGCAAATCAGCATGCTCACAAAAATGCATAAAGACGTGCCAATGATAATGGTGGATATTCTTTGACGAGCCAATTCAAACAATTTATCCACCCTATAGCCAGAGACAGCAACCAGACTAAAGGTGAGGATAAAGATCATGGCACCATAATCGAATCGCTGTTTCACAGAGGGGATAAATCTAGAGAAAGTTGCTGCAGAAGCTGAACAAAACGTAATAAAGACGAAAGTGAGTTCAAGTGATGTTTTTAACAATAAAGCTAGCTTTCAATTAACGTGACATACCTAGTAAAAAAACTGAGGCACCAACAATAAAAGGTTCATATTTTTCTCCTAATTGAATAGCTACCCAATGGACACCAAACGCAAGCAATCCAGCAAGAGAAGTTCCAGCAATTCTATTCAAGCTCTTAGATATTGTTGCACCTGCAGAATATAATTCATCAGATTGATTATGGCTTGATAATATATGATCCCATATAATTAAACAACATAATTACTTACCCAGAGTATTTTCAAAGACTACAACAACTGTCATAACAGCCCACATAGCATTTCCTCCAACACCTTCATATAAAGGCCTCATATAGTAAAAGAGTGAGACCACAGTGAGTGCCATCCCTACTTTTAAACAGTGAACTACTTTTCTTGGGTCTTTTACTCCCACGTCCTTTGCTTTCTCAAAAAATTTCCAGATTTTCAATAACAAAGCCTTTAGACCAAGCCAGGCTCTAGTGGCACGTCCCGCTGTTTCTTGGACCAAAATCTTTGATGACCCATCTGCTACGTTTATCTTCCACTCTACCCCACACGTTGCCTTCTCGTGAGTCATAGTTATAGTTATGCAGTTATTGAGTTTGCCTTTAAAATTGAAACAAACAAGAAGGGTTATTTATATGAAACAATTATGGTACGAGGACTTGGAAAAAAGCTAGTTGCCAAGTCTCTTCATGCCATGCAAAATGAGGGATTAGTGGTTGCTTGATGACCAATGCAGAGTTATTGTTTAGCTCATATATAAGGGGTGAATTTGTTAATAAATTAATAAGTGGGCAAGAAAAGTAAATCCAATAGCATGGGATTATATATTCGATAGTGTCGTTTCTTGATTATTCTTTCATGGTAGGTAAGGTCTGGGCTTTGTAAGACAACACACCATCTCTTCCTTTCGTACGTCTAATCCTCAGTGATGACCTAAAACCAAACTTAAATATCGGTTGACATAATGCGAGTACATGACCTAAAATTAAATTTTGAACGTCATCCACGATGGATTGGATCATAAGAAACTTTAAAGATTTGTGTGTTGTACTGTTCATTTTTCTTTTAAGTGGGTCTTTGATCAGCTTCCTCTCTGCAGTGGATAAGAAAATTAGGGAAGAGCACAACAATAAGGTAAAGCCTTGTAATATTTCTTGATTTTTGTATGTTAGTCTATGCTTTTATGGTCCCATTGGCCATGGTTTTCCTTTTTTTATTTTTATTTTTTTTGTTTAGTATATTACAAGATTTAATCCATGCAAATTCGCTTAATTTTATGACATGTTTTATTAATGAATCTTTCGTTAAATGCTATCAAAGTGGAGGACGGCTACTATTTCATAATAACAAAATCAACAAAATGTGTTATCTCTCAAATAAAACTTTAACAGTCTCTCTTTGTTTTGCTGTTTTTTAAAATAATTTTTTTTAATGTTTTAGAAGTGTCCTCAATTTCTAATACTTTTTTTATTTTTTTTAATAAAATAGATTGTTTTTTTATGATTTTTATTTATTTTATTTCTCTTTTGAGAGTTTTGTTTAAATCTATTATTTGATTTTTCATAAGAGTTTTTATCTCTTTTTTTTTTTAGAGTTCTGATGCTTTGAAATTGATTATCTTATAGCATATAATAATATGTATCGTCTCTCATATTTATTTTAATATATTATATAAATTTCAATTCATATATCACAATTGATAAAAATATAAAGTTATTGAAGAAAATTATGATAAAAAAACTACAATTTGTCATTATTAATAATATTGAATATTGATTTTGTATTAATAGTTTAATCATAAAAATATTTTATTTTATAAATATTGCATCACTATTTGTAAATAAAAATATCTTTCATTATTATTCTAAAAAAGAAAAAAAAGATCTTGAGACGTTAAATTACTCGACAGTATTTCTGTTGAAACAAAATAAGATGAATTTAGATCCATCATTTTGATTTTACCAATGCCTTAGTACTTTGTAATCGTTGGTGATGGTCTTTTCATTGCTATTTATTATAAGAAGCTAAATCTCCTTTTTGTATTTCTTGGGAAATTCTAATGTAAAGCAAATAACATCAATATCAATTGTGGGAGGATGTCATGTCTCACTTACCTGTTTCTGCATATAATAAATTGGAAAGGAAACTAAACTAATTAAGAACTCAATACTTTCGCAAAAGGAAAAAAAAAAAATAACAGAAAAGTTAATTTTAGTTAAAGTAAGGATTTGCGCTAGAATACACTTTCAAGACCATTTTAATTTAACTAATTAGTAATCCCTATTTAATAAAATTATAATTTAATATATTATTTAAATTATATTTAAAAATATTAATAAAATAAAATATTTATATAAAATATGTGATTTTAAAATAAATAATATATAAATTGATTTTAAATTGCTTATTTTATAGTTTCTTTTAATAATTTTCTATTTCTATTAATAGTTCTTTTTAATTAAATAATTTTATATAGAAATTATAATATTTATCTGTCTAATCCTTCATGTGTCAAATAGTTTTATGTTTAAATCTCACAAATATAATTTTTCATCCTAATACTTACTTAAAAAAAAAAAAATGAAAAAACCGTGTACTCTGTACTGTGAATATTAAACAGGTAGAAGAGTAGTAAGTGCCTAAAAGAATGACCTAATTTTTAAGGCCATTTGTTGAGCATGTGAAGCCTCTACTGGCATTCAATGTAAGTGGAGAGACCAATATATGGATCTAGAAATTCTAAGATATTATTTGAAATTAGTGGTCTTCCCACGCCTTCTCACTCTGCAAATAGTTTCTGCTCCTCACAACTTCATATGCTTATAATATTACTGTTACCTCTAAAAACTATGTTTTTTTTTTTTTTTTTTGCACTTCATCTCTAAAAACTATTTACTGAATTAGGTAATGACAAAGACTAATCCAAAAGATTTAATCTTTATAAAATTGGAGCATTAAATATGCTCATTTTCACTCGAATGGAAAGACCACTTATCTCCTTGGTTAGTATTGGGGACTTTCCACTACTTGATCAACTGCTTTGAAACGCACACTAAACTATCAAAAAGATGCCTCTCCTTCCCATAGATGTAGCTTCCATATTTTTCAGTACTAGTACGAATTCTTTGCTTTAGAGTATGCCAAAAAGCTGATGCTGACATTTTGTGTCCTAAAATTGAACACTATGTTGCTGCAATTTGGCAAAAAATAATTATAATTATAATTATGTGTTTGTCTTTTAATAGTTTTTAGTTCGAATTCATTGAGAAATTGTAAAAATAATAATAATAATAATAATATTTTCTTTTATAAATTCACTAGACTTTGTATAAATAAAATCTCTTTAGACACGCATTAGATAATCCCACAAACTCTTGTTTGTTTAAAAGTATGCATCACTAAGAATCAGAATTCATGTCCTTTAATTTGATTGTTTCTTTAAGCTACAAATGTGTGGCAGCAAGAAGATTTTCAGAATATTTCAACACAAACGTGGAGGAAGCACCAGGTTATACTGTATTTCACACGTCAATTGAGATCTTTTTCTTTGACTTATAACTACACTAGACTATCATGGAATCATTTAGTGCATGCTGATTAGTTCATTGCTTAACAGGGTGCTTTCTATTAATAATGGTTAGATTATTTGGGTATGTTGGTTTGGAGAGTATGGTTTCAACAATGTAAGAAGTGATATAAAACAAAGAGACAGGAAAAAGATTGAAGTTCTGTGCATGGAGATGAATTGAGTTATGCAGAGATGCACATGCTATCTTACTAATACCTCAAAGCTGATAAGTTTGAGCATGCTTGCTGTTTGTTAAATTTTGCCCACAATTGGAGTCTCCAACATCAATTTAGAATCTATAAAAACTAACAAAGATGAAAAAGAGCAAGTGACCTATTTGCAATAACAAAAATCCTAGTATTTCTTATTTTTTTCTGAGAATCACTATTCTTTTTTAATATTTTGAAGTTGCTTATGGTGATTCATTTTTCTATTCGTTTTCTTTTATCTTTTTTAATAAAATAAATTATTTTTCCTTATTTTATTAGTTATTTTATTTTATTTTCTTTATCTTTTGAGAATTATTGTTTTACATTTATTATTCTATCTCTCTTAGTGACAAATTTTTATCACATTTTTTAGAAGTTTTGGTAATTAAAAATCTATTATTTATTAATTGATGATGATATACTGTTAAATATTCACTCTCAAATTTGTTCTAACATATCTATATTATATATAAAAGTGACTAATTAGGAAAAAACTTTTTAAACTTAAAAGTGCATATAACTTTTTAAATTGACAATAATAACCTTAAATTATATATACATTTTAATTAAATGAATAATATTTTTAATTTTTGAAAGTAACTTCAACAAAATGATGTTTATATCTTTAAGTGGATGCTAATCTATTTTTTAAATATTTAAAATATTAAGATAAATATAATATAAGTTCAAAATTTTTTTAAATAAAATAAAAAATTAATTCGTTAATTGATTACTACAATCCTTTATTATACTAACTTAATTATAATTATAATTTTATTATTTTATTTAGTTAATAATATTATTATAAAATAATAACGTTTAATTATTATTTATATATTAACTTTGATTAATTAATTCAATTAAAATAAATATTAAATTGTTTAAAATTTATTATTATATTAATATACAAAAGACATATAGATTATTTATAGTTTAAACAAAAAGACAATTCAACTATTGATTTACATATATCTAAAAAGTGCATATAAGTTTTTAAATTGACAATAATAACATTAAATTATATATAAATTTTAATTGAATGAAAAATGTTTTTAATTTTTGAAACTGACTTCAACCAAATGATGTTTATATCTTTAAATTAATGCTAATTTATTTTTTAAAATATTTAAATATTAAGATAAATATAATATAAATTCAAATTTTTTAAATAAAATAAAAATTTATTAGTTAATTGATTGCTACAATCCTTTATTATATTAACTTAATTATAATTATAATTTTATTATTTTATTTACTTAATAATAATTTTATAAAATAATAATATATTACAAAATAATTACTTTTCATTATTATTTATATATTAACTTTGATTAATTAATTTAATTAAAATAAATATTAAATTATTTAAAATTTATTATTATATTAGTATATAAAAAACACATAGATTATTTCACACTCTGAGCAAAAAGACGATGCAACTACTGATTTGCATATATCTAAAAAAAAATTTATATCATTTACATCAAAATCTAATGCAATTGAATAGTCGCTAATTTTGATAAGTTAAGCGGTAATAGAATCACCAACGACTATATAAACTACAGAGAGTGTGATCGAATTGAATGGTCTGACAGAGCCATCACATGGGAGAAGGGGATTGGTAAGAGTAGTGTTTTGAAAATCAAACTAGATTAATCGGTTGGACCATTAAACTTGAGAACCATATCAATAACTAGCTCGATTAGATTCGATTTGGTTTTCATGGTAATTTTTATATTTTTCAGTATTATAAATATATTTATATATATTTAATTTTTTAATAATATTTTTTAAATTTTATTTATAATTAAACTAATTGAATATGATTAATCAAACCAGTTGATCCACGTACCAATTAGCTGATTGGTTAACTAATCAGTTCGATTTTAAAAAAATTGAGTATAACAAAAGTCAAGGATTTTTTAAAATAATTAATTTAAATGATGACTACAATCTCTTATCATTTAATCTAAATTTTAATTATATTTATTCGTAAATATTTTTTTATATTTATTCGTAAATATTTTTTCTTTTTTTATATCTAATTTGTGATTATTTAAAATAATTAAAATAATATATAAAGATGTTTATCTACACCATACTATATATAAAGTGGTTAATTATGAAAAAATTTTCAACAAAAAAGGATATAAAATTTTTTTAAATTGATAATAATAACTTTAAATTATAAATTTTAATTTGATAGATAATATTTTTTATAAAACTAATTATTAGTGCAATTTTTGAAATTTGTGATTATTTAAAACAATTAAAATAATGGATAAAGATGTTTAGACTTTAAGTTAGTATTACTTTATTTTTTAAATAATTAAAAATTAAGATAGAATATAATATATCCATTTATACTATATATAAAAGCGGTTAACTAGGAAGATTTTTTTTTGGACATAAAAGTGTGTAGAACTTTTTTTAAATTAACAATAGAAACTTTAAGTTGTAAACTTTAAATGAATAGATAATATTTTTTTATATAACTAATTATTATTTTAATTTTAAAATTTGTGATATTTGAAATCTATACTTTACTATTTATAAAAGTGGTTAATTAGGAAAAGTTTTTTTTGGATATAAAAGGATATAGAACTTTCTTAAATTGACGATAATAATCTTAAATTTTATATTTTAATTGGATGGATAATATTTTTTATCGAATTAATTATTATTTTAATATTTGAAATTTATTATTATTTAAAATAATTGAAATAATAAAAATTATTTTAATTTTTAAAATTTATAATTATTTAAAATAATTAAAATTATAGATAAAGATATTTATATCATTAGGTTAGTGTCACTTTATTTTTAAAATATATAATTTAAATTTAAGTTTATCGACATGATGGTTCATAAAAATTTTTGCAGAAATGTCATATATGCTAAAATAATCATGAGACAACAAATATTATTATTGAGAATTCATCTCTCTCCGTCTAAAAATGAAGATTTTTTTATTTAAAAGAAAATAATTTTTAGTAAGCATTTGTTTTGTCATAATTATCAATAAAACTCAAGGTTAAATAATATTAAATGTTAAAATTTATTTAACATAAAATATTTTTTCATATAAACTATTATATGTAGTATTATTTAAAGAAATTTCAATATCTATCACAAAAAATTTTATATAATCTCATAAAATAACAAAAATATAAAAAAATTTTACTAAAATATAGTTTACAAAAAAGTGTTTCTCTTATAGAGGTAAAATATTATTATGCAGTTATTTTAAATATATTTTAAATAAAAATATTATTGTAATGTTACTTTAAAATTTTAACTATTGGAATATATATATATATATATATATATATATATATATATATATA
>CATIWR010513451.1:0-20016 GCA_949677035.1 Omphalea diandra | reverse complement strand
GATGACAATGGCAAGAGCATGAGCACTGAGACGAGACTTCTTATTGAGAAGGAAGTAAAGAATTTTCTGGAAAGGGCTTACAACAATGCAAAAACCATCCTCACCACCCACAACAAGGAGCTTCATGCACTTGCAAATGCTCTGCTTGAGCACGAGACCCTAACAGGGAGTCAAATCAAGACTCTGCTTGCGCAAGTTAACTCTCAGCAACAGCCCCAACAACAGCATCAGCAGATAGTTGCACAACATGGCAGTTCACAGTCCAACCCAGTGCCTCCTTCACCTCCTAATCCAGCTGCATCTGCAGCTGCAGCTGCAGCTGCTGCTGCCGCTGCAGCAACTGCAGCAGCCAAAAGTAAAGGTATTGCTTCTGTTGGATCTTAGCATAAATGGGATTGTAAGGCCTCTTTCCAATTGGCCTTTTATTTAATTCAATGTGCATATAGTGACTGACTTACAAGGAGTTCTGTGCTGAGTTCTATCTGTGTATCCCTGTGAGTCTTGGAATATAACCACAGGCTGTAGAATTAATGACAAGAGCGGGACCATGCCAAATGTAGCTGTTATTTTTAAGTGCAGTTTTAGACAACCAATGCCTTCATTTTTTTCCCCTTTTTCTTAGTGTTATATTTTCTAATTACTTTTACGGATTTTTCTTATACAGTTGCAATAATGTTTGATTTAGAGGCAACTTATAAAAGGTATTCTCAAGTTTTGTTCTGGCTATAATGTCTTGTTCATTATAAAACTGATATGTTTGTACATGGTAGGGTAACGAATCTCTCTTGATTATTCTCTATTTTTAATTTTAATGTTTACTGTAGACGTTAATTTCAATAAAGTGAAACACATGGCAAAAGTGCAATGTTTTATAGAATAAGAGTGTAATAACAAAAAAGATCGTTGAAAGGAAACATAAGTGTTTGACTGTCATCAATAGCAGTTCCTTTAAAACTATATAAATTAAAATTTTTAGTTTTAGTTAATATACAATTAATTTTTTATTGAAATCTAATTTTAAATAAGTATTTATCATTTATCAAGTAATTATAGTACTAATATAATATTTTCAATAAAAAATATAATATATTTTTATTTTATCATGTGGTAAGTAGGCTATGATAAATATTTAATTTTTAACTAAAAAATATAAGAAATTTAATAATATAATCAATGTTAAATAAAAATAATTTTGAAAGTATAATAATACAAGAAAAATTTTCACATTTATATGTTTTAAAACTTTAATAAAAAAAATTTAATTTTTTGTATAGAGTGAAAAAATGGCCAACAAAAAAAAGAAAAACTATAATTTTTTTCTTAAAAATTATATTGTTATTAAAATATATTATACTAAATTAATTCCAATATTTTTTAATTTTAATTTTAATTTAGTTTAATTTTAAATAAATATTTGTCATTTGTTAATCTATTATATTAGTAACATAACTTTTTCGTAAGTAGTAATATAATATATTTTTATTTTACCATATGGCTAGCTAATAATTAAATATTTAATTTTCTCAATAAACTAAAAAAATATATAAAAAGTTCTTCATATAAAAATATAGAAATTTTAACAATAGAAATATTTTTTCACATTCGTTCTATTTAGAATTTTAATAAAAAAAAAATATTCAGTTATCTATATAAAGAGATGTGAAATGGTCAATACAAGAGAAAAAAGAAAAATTACAAATTCTTTATCAAAAATTATATTTTTATTAAAATTTATTATATTAATTTGATTATAAATTTTATTTATTTGAGAAGTTTAATTAGACAATAATTTTATAAAATAATAATAAATTTAAATTATTATTTATATATTAATTTTAATAATTTAACATATTAATTAATTATTTAATAAAAAATAAATAGTAAAGTTATTTAATTTTTAATATAAATGCCAGATTTATGAGAGATAACATTTGCTGTAACCTTGTCAAATTTTTTGTCCCTTAAAATAACTCTCTAACCTTGCAGGAATTTGTTTTTAATAATAAATTTAGTTTGAAGACTAAATTGTCAACTTTTTAAAAGGATCTAATTACTGATAAAATTAATTATTCTATTTAATTATTCTGTTTAGTTAATTATACTATTTAGTTTAATGTTTTTTATTTGACTTTATTTAAGGCTAAATTGATAGAAGAGTTGAGAGTGTTATACATATATTGATATTAGTAGAGAATAGTATTTTCTATATATATTTTAAATAAATATTTAATTAAAATTTTAATATTTTAATAAATTGATGATTTGTGATGACTAATAAAATATTTTTAATAAAAATGAAATAGATAATAATATTATAAAATGTGTTATTTAATTACTTTTAATAATAAAATAATAAATAATAAATACATTTAAAAGTGTTGAAATGCTTGCAATATATGCATATAAATTTTAAAAAAAATTACATGTACGTGAATTTAAAAATTAATAAATATTACATTAAAATAATCAATGAAAGATATATAAAAATTAAGATTAATTTTTTATATTTATTGTAATGTTACTTACATGTTTTCATATACATGTACATGAAAACAATGTTTTAAAACCAAACTAGTTAATGAATCGGTTAACTAATTAGTTTGCAAGTCAATCGTTCCAATCGATTTGATTAATTGGATTCAATTAGTCTAATAATAAATAAAATTTAAAAATATTATATATATATATATATTAAAATATATGTAAATATATTTAAAATATTTAAAAATATATAAATTATCTTAAAAACCTAACCCAACTTAATTGAATCGATCAACGGTCCGATATTTTATTTTTTCGATTCTATCGGTCAGTTCGATTTTCAAGAAACTGCATGAAAGTTTAACAATAGTTTGTCATATTATTGTATATACATCCAAACTCAAAAAAAATTTGCCCTATTAGCATTTTAGGCTAATGTACCAAATAAACACTCTGAAATTGTCGTGACAATAAATAACAAAATAAATTTTTTCAATAAATTTACTCTTAAATTTATAGTATTTTCATTAAAATTACCAATGATCTTGTATTATTTCGTTATAAAAATCTTTTTTCATCAAAATTATTCTCGATCTTATATTATTTTGTCATAAAAATTTAAAATATTAGTTAAAGATAACATTGACTTAGAAATGACAAGTAAGTAAGCTAAAAATTATCCACATCTTCTATCTCACCCTTCTAATGAAAAAATTTTTTCTTTTGTCTTTAATGCTGCAGATACTATTCACCCTATAAAAAATACTTTTGACAATACTTTTACACACTATTATTCTTTTATTTAAGCGATTTCTCCGTATATCTGTTACAATCAGATGAACAAGTAGAATTATTACAAAATTAAAAGTAATTGTGGCGAAAAAATTTTTTTATAACAAAATAATATAAATTTAAAGGTAAATTTGATAAAAAAAATTTTATTTTATTTTTTATTATCACTTTAAAAATAAATTTCAAAATTTATTTGGTATTTTAACTTATCATTTTATATATATATATATATTAGATTAGCTGGACCGAAAAGAATAAATATTATTTTTATAAAAAACAAACACAATTAAAATTAAAAAATTGTCCATGTCATCTCCGTCAATTCAAACTCTCCCATCTTTATTTGTCCACCCTGCTGCAAATCCAACAATTGCAAACGATCATCATTTTTCGACTACGTATAACCCTTTTCCTTCACCAACTCAACAACAAAAGAAAACATATGTCCATCCATGACTCGGCCTACTCAGTCCCTAGAACTAGATCATCTTCAGAATCCAGGTAAGCTATGGCTTTGATTTTCACATTAGGAGAACAAATATCTCAAATTCATGTTCTTTTAAGTGGCACAAACGGTTTGCATGTTAATTATTTGATGCGGGTACTTACAGAAATTACGAATTTTATAGCTCTTGAGTTCTTGAATTTTCCCTACTAATATTGAATTTTAGCTTCTTCTTTAAGTTTACAAGACTGAAATTTTTCTTTTTCCCTTCGTTTACAATAAAATTTTCCCTTTTCTTTGGCTGTTTATAGCCGTACAGCTGAGGAGAGTTATTATAGAGAACAATCACGGTGAGAAGCTTGTGGGTTTATTACATGAAACTGGTTCTGAGCAGCTTGTTATTCTGTGCCACGGATTTCAGTCTTCAAAGGTGATAATTTTTTCATCGTTATATCAATTTCATTTTTTATTTTTTTACTTCAATGTATTTGTTTTTTGTTTTGGGTAACAATTTCTGCATAAAGTTGCTTTTTGGGATTAGTTTCTTGATTGAAATGTTCTCCTCTCGCTCTGTGTACAGGAACGGATACCAATGGTGAACCTTGCTGCTTCGATAGATAAAGAAGGAATTAGTGCATTTCGATTTGACTTTGCTGGCAATGGGTGAGATTCTTGTTTTCCTGTTGAAATATTTTCAGGAATCGGTTTTTTAGTTTCTAGGGCTGCTATATTGTAGATAGTTCCTTGTAGATTGTGGCTTGTGCAGGGTTCACCCTTTGCACCCGATTTTTGTCTGGAGAATGTCTACGGGACTATCAGGATGCTTTTGCTGTTCAATTTCTGTTGTCAGAATTTCTGGTTTAAAACCTACCTAAATGCACACAATGCTAAATCTGCTGTTGAATTTTTGACAAACAAGAATCATTTTATGCTAATTCTAGTAACGTTTTTAAAATTTTATGCTTTACATTCCAGGGAAAGTGAAGGTTCATTTCAGTATGGTAACTACCGTAGAGAAGCTGAAGATTTACGTGCAGTAGTTGAACACTTCCATCTGCAGAAACGAGTTATAAGCGCAGTTATTGGGCATAGTAAAGGTCTGTTAATTATACATGCTCAGTTCATTTGAGAAGACAAATATAAAGAGAAGTTTAAGCTCTCTGCATTAGACTATAAAGGTTATATTGCATAGATATTTGCACATCTGATTCTTTTTTCGTGAAGTATTTTTTGTTGGCCTCCTCACAGTGTGCTGCTAGATATTTCTTAATTGTTTCCAGTAACCTTCAACCTGTCGACACAAGACTTTGTTGGGTTATGTAGGACTTAGTGTTTAGTATTACTATTTAGGAACTTCTTGTTCAAAATTCATTCTCTAGAATTTTTTAGGCAATTATACCCCATCCAAGGTGGATCACGTTGATTTGCAATGTAAATCAGAAAATTTGTCTTGGCCGATGGCTACTTCCAGACTATGCTATTGATTTTAGCCGATTTAGAAATTGAATTGAAGCACGAAAATCTTGTGCTGTATTTGATGTCTTATTTAAAGCACTAGTTTGATTGGGGTTCTTTGCAGGAGGAAATGTGGTGCTTTTATATGCTTCAAAGTACAATGATGTGCATACAGTAGTCAATATTTCTGGCCGGTTTAATCTGAAGAGAGGCATTGAAGGACGCTTGGGTAAAGACTTTTTACAAAGAATTGAGCAAGATGGATTTATTGATGTTAAGAATAGAAAGGGTAAGCAATCAAATCTGATCACGTCATATGGCGATAGATTAATTGTTTTAAGTTCTGATTTTGTTAATTTAAACTATGGAATACAAGTGTACAACCATGGATGTTGTATTCTTTACTATTGCAAGGACTTTTGATTACTTGGTCTTACAGAATTCAGCTTACTGGATTTATTTATTATTACTATTCCCAGAAAGTGGTTCAGTTTATCCCTCTCTTTGCAGGAAAGTTTGAATATCGTGTGACTAAAGAAAGTTTGATTGACCGGCTAACTACCGATACTCTTGCAGCATGCCTGTTAATTAACCCGGAGTGCAGGTCAGAAATTGCAATTTGTGCCAGTGTCATGTAATGTTCATAATATTTCATATTTGTCTTCACAATAATCAGCCATTGTTATTAAAAAATTTTTTGGACATATATCTGATTTTCATCTAATATGGTTTTGTACTCCTTCCTTCTTTTACATTGAACTAGAATAAGGAAACTAGTGATGATCCAATGTAGTATCCACAGACATCCCTCATATTTTGAAGAACTACCGTTCCTCGTTATTAATTGCTCCAAACAGTTTTTGGAAATCATGCTTATCATTTCACTCTGTTCTACAGAAATTCTTATGCTTGTACTGATTGTAGTGCTGTTACTTTTAGGGTGTTGACAGTTCATGGATTCATGGATAAAATTGTACCTGTTGAAGATGCTTATGAATTTGCTAAGCTCATACCTAACCACAAATTACACATCATAAAAGATGCTGATCATGAATATACTTCCCATCAAGATGAGTTAGCTTCAATTTTGTTGGATTTCTTGAAAGAAGATGTAAGTGGAGGGATAAACTTGCCAAAGGTACCCTTAGTAGATCCTTCTTTCCGTTCACGGCTATGATAATTTGATTGACAGCAACAGAATAAGAGTGGAAGTACTTCGAATGTGAAAATAAAAATGTAAAACAGCTTGTACCCTCCAATATGCTTATTGAGTTTTACAGGTGGATCCTTTATGTTTTGTGAGGAAGTACCAAGTCCTCTTCTATGCAACTATTCTCCCTCTGGAGAAGTGCCTAATTCTACAAGTTGAGCTATTCTGGTGTTAGTCAAGCTTTGATTTGAAGCCAGCTGAAAAACAGATGGCTGCTACTGGCACAGCTTGCTTTGCTTTTGTTGCAGAGCTCACTTTGACATTGTCTGGACGAGTGGATGGTGCTGACACTTTGACAACCCCAGCTTTTCTAGACTTCCTCACGTTTATGGCACTGGGCTAAGTAATGGGTTTCCAGGTCTTATGGCAGGCATTCTTTACAAACTGTATTTGTACTAGTGAACCTTGATATATGGTCTTTGAATTCATCAAAAGCTTTTATCCGAGTATCCATCTTCTTCTTTTGTATTTTTGTACGTCTCTCAGCGGATCATATTTATGACCATAACAGCTGTACTAAGCAAGAGTTAATTTTTTTGTTGTGGAGATGTGTTGGGGTACTGGGACGTCCATGTTACACATTAATTAACAGTTGGTCATAGCAGGTCAACCGCGAGCGATCCTCACAAGTTTATAACAGGACGTCGCCGCAGCAAAAGCACTTTCTATTACTAAAACATGTATCTCTTAAATTACCATAATTCTGATCTAACACAAAGATCGATCCCTTACCTTTCATCTATAAAGACATTACATTAAGCATTATCTCTTACGCTTCATCTATCGAGATATTACATTGAACATTTTCTCCAGTACCAGTGGAAAGCTCTGTCAACATAAACATTGAACTTGAGAATTCCAAAGACACGCTATCAATTGATTAGCTTCTATAAATTACTAGTAAGAAACTAAGAATTAGAGGAGAACTGGAAAAGTAGCATGATCTACCAAAAAACAGAGCCACAAATGATAGAACATCCAGCCAGACAGAACTTTCTTAAGTACACATCCTCGCACTATGTTTATCTGATTAAGCAGCAATAGTCTTTGGCTTGACTCCAATTTTTCTCCAAGAAACATTGGGCATTATCTGTTTAGCATCAACGCGATCCTTGTGCTTGATAGCAAAATTGAGCAATGAGTCAAGAAGTGAATTTGAAAGAAGATGTGGTTTGAGCCCCAACTCAATAAGCTTAGTGTGCTTGGCATTGTAGTAATGTTCTTCTGCCTCAACTCGTGGATTGGGCACAGATATTGTTTTCACATTTAGCCCAAGCTTCTCTCCCGCATTTGTTACAAGGCAAGCAAGTTCGTTGACAGAAAATTGTTCAGTGAATTGATTGAAGACCCGAAACTCTCCAGGCCCTGCAGGGTTTGCAATGGCCAGTTCTACACACTGAACTGTATCCCTTATATCAAGGTAGCCCCTGGTCTGAATCATGTAAATTGAACAGTTAGAGAACAAAAATCATTCAGGACATTATATACGTAGCAAAAGGATAAATAACAAAACCATTGATCACATTCAGAAATTACAGAAAAAGTCGCAAAATGATGTTGAAATTTGTGAAAATGGAACAAGTTTTGATCCTGAAACCAATTGAATTTGGCAATAAAATGACAGACCAAAGAGACACAAAAAGGCAGTAGACACCCTCCTAGCATATGTTATAGGGATGTGTTAGGCAGTGAATCACAACAGTGGTCACACAACACCTAATTTCCTGGATTTTTCCAACTTTTGTAGTATGACTTTGTTTGAGCATCAAATGGGGGTAAGCATATCACAATTGGGTTATATATGACTTTGTTTGATCATCAAATGGGAGTGAGCATATCACAATTGGGTTATTTTATTGCTAGACAGGGTGATATGAGCAAATTTGATTAGAAAATTGTTGCCCTCTACTGTGGATCCAATTCTTCAACATGACAAACAATGCCATGAGAAAAGAGAAATAACGTCTTTGACACCCAATTCTACACTCTAAAGCAAAGACTTGATCAGAAGCATCTTCAAGGAAGAATGATGTCTTCACAGTTTGTGAAGAGATCTCGAAGAAAATCAAAAGAAGACATTACAATTTGTACCAGTTCAAGCCACACACACACACAAACACACATATATATCAAGCTTTCTTACCGGCATCTAATATAACTACATATATTATATCCAATTTAATGATCATGTTCCCATAAGCAAATAACAAATAACAGAAGTGGTATAACAACACTAATGATATTGACAAGAAGAATCTTACCTGCCCCCCCTTGCCATATACAGTAAGTGGATGGCCAACTGCAGCCTGGACACAAAACCGATTCAACGCGGTTCCAAATACTCCATCATAATCAAACCTGTTGCAGAGTTCTTCATGCATCTCTGTCTCTGCAGTCTTTACTCCATAAACCACTCCTTGGTTTAGATCAGTAGCTCTAATTCCCCATGCCTTGCAAGTGAAGGCTATATTATTTGAGTCATGGACCTTGCTAAGATGGTAGAAGGAGCTAGCTTGCTTAGGGTAAGGCAAAGTGTCTGTTCTTCCATTATGTGTTATTGTGATATAACCCTCCTCAATATCAATGTTTGGTGTTCCATATTCTCCCATTGTACCAAGCTTCACCAGATGGCACTGCTCACTGAATTCCTTTATAGCAAATAGAACATTAAGCGTACCAATCACATTGTTATGTTGAGTAAACACTGCTCTAGACCGATCAATCATTGAATATGGGGCAGAGCGCTGTTCCCCAAAATGAACTACAGCATCAGGTTCAAATGAACTGAAGGTTTCTGACAAAAACTCAAAGTCACAAATATCACCAATATAGAGTTCAATTGTTTTTCCAGTGAGTGATTTCCAGCAGCGAAGCCGGTTGTGGATGGAAGAGATAGGAGTCAGAGAGTCTAGACCAAGCTGGTGGTCAAAAAGACGACGGATGAGGCTGTCAACTATAGCAACCTCATAACCTTTGTTGGATAGATGGAGAGCAGTGGCCCAACCACAATAGCCATCTCCACCGATGACCATGACCCGCTGTGGCTTGGATGACTTGCCAGAAGTCTGCTGAGAATTGGAGAAGGATTGAGCTGGAACTTCTTGGCTTAGAGGGACTGCAGCTGCATGAACAACACTACTTCTTTTGGTTCTCTCTCCTTGCAACACAATCCTTCTAAAAGGAGATCTAGAAGTTTGCAATGTAAAAAAGGTAGGTTGCGTAGTTGGGCATTGATTCAAAGGTTGAGAGTAAGATACGCAACTAGAGGACAACTTTAAGGAGCAAGAAGTTGAAAGTAAATGTGCCATAATGGATAATAAAATTCCTTATTTATGAACCTAGGAAAATATTAAGAATAGTGTTTTATTCTGCTCCAAAATAAGCGCATATATGCCTGCAAAATATCAAATGGTCAACAAAGAACTGTATTAATAGGTATTCATAACTGAACATCAGGCAAGAACTATGTCCAGATTCCACTAGCTATATGCCACCTCACATAGACAGGCAATCGAATAGCAGTATCACAACCAAGAAAAAAGTGCCAGAAGCATCTGAAATCGAGATACATTGACTTCTATCTGGATTTACATCAAAATATAATGAAAAGAAACTGAAATCACTGGTTAGAACCTACAACATGTGCAGCTAACACTAAGCCATGACATCAATTCACAATGAGTTGAAACACTGTTTCCACTAATTGGCATGAACAGTATCACGATTGGCATTATCATCAGGCTGCACGCGTATTTATAAAACTAATACATCCACAAGGGAGAAATACAAAATTCAACCACAGAGCACTCACAAAGCTAAGAATATGCGAATATAAGTTAAAAAGATACCCAGAGGGATCACCTTCAGAAAACACAAGAAACACAATAACTGCCGCATGGTAGCCCCTTAACTTCCCAAAGAGAAGAGTGTATACATACACACAGAGAGAGGAGGGGAGAGAGAAAAGCAAAAAACACATTTCCTCCATTTCCTAAACTTGAGGACATTCAACATCCTAACTTTCCACTCTTCCACACTAATCAATAGAAAACGCAAAAGATACAAACTTTATCAGGAATTAATAAAATCAGTAAATGCCAGCACTTGGAATTAAAGAACCAAAAAAAAAAAAAAGGTACACACCACAAGACCACTAAGATGCAAGCAAAAAGCAAGAAAACAATAACAGTTGGCTCATAAAATATCAGGGTTTTAAACCTACAGCAAGTTTAAACACAATAAGTATCATCTAAGCTCCACGGCTAAAGGAAGAAGATAGAAATAACTGGCTCATACAAAATCTGGGTTTTATGCTGCACAGAATTTAGAACACGGAGTAGGAAAAATGTAAACTCCATAGATAAAGTGCTAAACATAAAGATTTCAGCTAGTTGAACAGATCATCACCCACTCATAAAAGGATAGACAGTGACACACCAAAGTTCAATGTTCAAATAACGAATACAATAATCGCAAAAAGATTTGCCGATTTTACTTTCCAAGAAAAAAGAGAAAGAAAGAAAATGTAAAGAGGTGATTGATTACCTTGAGACACCCCAAGAAATGGTTGCAAGAAGAAGAGGGTAGAAAAAGTGTGAAGGGTTTGGGACAAAAAATGGGGTTTTGAGAGAAGGATCAAAATGAGAAAATTACAGGTATATTCCCTTCGTCTATCTCCATTCGGCAGAGTTTTGTTTTTGTTGTTTTCTGGGGTTACTGCGATAAATATTAATACATGCTCAAGTCACCGCTTATCTCACAGATGTCTGTGAAAACTGTAATTTTTCACGTGTTTAAGAAATGATATTAACTAGTCTTTCACATGTTTAATAAATTATATTAGTTAATATTTCACGCATCATACGATTTAAAATTAATTTTAATTTTAAAGTATAATTACATAATTTTTAAGTTATATTATTATTTATTATACTTATTAAATGATATAAAATAAAAATTTTAATATCAATAATATATTTAGCATAATAAATTTTGACATATTATTTATTATTTTAAATATTATATTTAATTTTTTAATAGTTGTCTGTTAGTTTTATACATAATAATTTATTATTTTGAATTATATACAATTTGAGATTATTAAAGATATATATATATATATATATATATATATATATATATATATATATATATATATGGATGTAAATATAAATTACATATAATGATTTAAATTTTAAAAATAGTATTTAAAATAATATTTAGCCATGCATGAAATATCAATTATTAATATTTAATAGTTTTATTAAAAAATAATAGTAAATTAATCATAAATAAATAAATATATTGTGTTTAATAAATAAAGTCAAGAGATGTATTTATTTTCTATATAAAAGTAAAATCAGTTATTGAAAAACGTTAAATTATATTTATTTTTAAATGATAACTATTAGATACTGCATTGACTATTAATTATTATTTGTGTTCTCTAACTAAACACTTTTTTAATATTTTTCCTACAAATTAAAAAATACAACAGGAACACTCAGTTTTCAACTATCTTTTAATTTCATTATTTACGTTGTTAAGATTTCGAGTAATTTTTTTTTTTTATCATGCTATCTTAGTTCATTGATTTTTAGCCTCTACAAATTTTAGATATTGCAGTGCAATGAAATTACAGAATTAAATAAAATTTTAATTATTAGAATTCAATCTTTAAAAGAAAATAATAGCCTCAATCTCTTTATATATATATATATATACACACACACTGTGTGTGCCATTAGAAAACCTCAAAATAAGTGTGTAGTTTTCATTCAGAAACGCCAGACCTGAAAAGAGTTCTTGTTCTTTTTGGACTTGATGACTCTTGGTTATTTTGGCAACAATAATGACATGATATCGGATAGATAGAGTATGAAATAAACCTCTCAACTTATCGCTAAGTAATAATAAAAAATAAAATAAATTTTTTCATCAAATTTATTTTTAAATTTATATTATTTAATTAAAATTATCTCTAATTTTATATTATTTCATTATAAAAATCAATTTTAATTATCCTTGAATTTTATATTATTTCATTATAAAAGTTAAAAATATTGATTGAAAAACGCATTAATTTAAAAATAACAAGTGAGTAAGGTAAAAATTATTCTTCATTTTCTATCTCACTTTCTTAATGAAGAGAATTTTCTTTTTGTCTCTACTTTTGCAAGGACTTCTCACTAATAAGAATTTTTCATAAGACAAATATTTTTATTATTTTTAAACTATAATTTGTTAAATTATAAAATAAAAATTTTTAACAGTACTTTTGCATACTTATTATATTATTGTTTAACTAGTTTCTCCCTATATCTGCTGCAATTAGATAAATAAGTAGAATTATTACTCAATGAAGACATATCTCTTTTGCGTTATTTAATTAATAAAATTTTATTATAAAAGTGAAATGATATTTTTTGGATTTAAGGATTTAGAGATTTAAAAGAATATACATTTTTGTTGAAATAGATTTGAGTCTGACTCTCTTAAATTGCATTTATAACATATGCATTATTCTCAGCTAGTATTTTGGATTTTTATAACGAAATAATATAAAATCGAGAGTAATTTTGATGAAAAAAACTTTTATAACGAAACAATAAAAAATCAAATGTAATTTTAACAAAATATTACAAGTTTAGAGGTACTTTTAATGAAAAAATTCATTTTATCTTTTTTATTGTCACTTTGAGACAAATTCAAAAGTTTATTTTATATTTTAGTCTATATTCAACTTTTTTTTTATTAATATAGTTAAAGACACAATACATTATTTCATAAAATGATGACAATTTTCTAAATATATTCTAATTTATATAACCCACACAAATTTTAAATTATATTTATTTTTAAATGATAGCTATTATATACTGCATCGACTATTAATTATTATTTGTGTGATTTAACTAAACACTTTTTTAATGTTTTTCCTACAAATTAAAAAATACAACAGAAACACTCAGTTTTCAACTATCTTTTAATTTCATTATTTACGTTGTTAATATTTGGAGTATTTTTTTTTTTTTATCATGCTATCTTAGTTCATTGATTTTTAGCCTCTACAAATTTTAGATATTGCAGTGCATTGAAATTACAGAATTAAAATAAAATTTTAATTATTAGAATTCAATCGTTAAAAGAAAATAATAGTCTCAATCTCTTTATATATATATATACACACACATGCCATTAGAAAACCTCAAAGCAAGTGTCTAGTTTTCGTTCAGAAACGCCAGACCTGAAAAGAGTTTTTGTTCTTTTTGGACTTGATGACTCTTGGGTATTTTGGCAACAATAATGACATGACATTGAATAGATAAAGTATGAAATAAACCTCCCACCTTATTACAAAATAATAATAAAAAATAAAAATAAATTCATTCGTTCAATTTATTTTTAAATTTATATTATTTAATTAAAATTATCTATAATTTTATATTATTTCGTCAAACAAATCACTTTACATCAAAATTGTCTTTCGATTTTGTATTATTTCATTATAAAAGTTTAAAATATTGGTTGAAGAACACATTAACTTAAAAATAACAAGTGAATAGGATAAAAATTGTTCTTCATTCTCTGTGTCACCTTATTCATGGAGAGAATATTCTTCATATCTCTACTTCTGCAATGACTTCTTACCTACAATAATTTTTTGCAAAATAAATATTTTATTTTTTATTATTTTTAAACTATAATTTGTTAAATTATAAAATAAAAAATTTTACTAGTACTTTTACATACGGATAAGGATAAGACACATTTTTTCGTAAAATCATTACAATTTTATAAAAGTATGCTAACTTATATAATCCGAAAACCATTTAGCCGATATTCAACTTATGTTTGGCTGAACAGAGTTTAGTCCCATAATTAGTTTCTAATTTATAACTGAACTGAAAATTTGAATAAGGTTAGAAAGGTTTGCTCAAAACGTGCATTTCTTTCTGAAACTCATAACTATTTAGAGTCTGCATTCAAGAATATGTCACCATGATTATTCAAGAAAATAACACCAATCACCAAGGACCTTTTTTCCATATTCAATCCAGTAATTAAATAGTTGTTTCATACCCCTAAAGTCCATGATGATATCAAAAAGGAAATCAATCAAGTTTCCTATAGTGGTAATCGATTGTCTTAAGCTCAGCGAGTTAAATATCCAAAAGAGAATATGCAATATTAGAAGTCAAAATGACGAAGAGCAAAACTACTTGGAAGTCCTGTTGTAATTTTTTATGTGGGCTAATATTAATTATAGGTTTATTTTAATTATTTATAAAACGGGCTGAATAATATAGTTTATTGAATTGGGGTAAGCCCAATTAAAATGTGATCAATTGAGTTATGAGCTTGTGACACTTTTTGTGGCCGATATGAAAGACGGTCAGTGTAGGCCTATTTTAACATGAACCTGTGATAGGTGGGTCTGTTAAAATTTATTATAAATAGGTTAGGTCCCCTCTCCTGCCTTCATATGAAAAAATCTTAGTTGCTACGTCCATTGTACCCGTCTTTGAGAAGGTCAAGGAGAAAAAGTTCTAGCTTTCATTTTCAACCATTCTGACATATTATTCAAGTGGTTTAATTTCAGCGTCTGTAATCATGGCTCAAAACAATTTGGAATTCAACGCGGAGACAGATACGCAATTTGTTTCCGTTTAATTGTTAGAGTTGGTGTTCTAAATTTATGTACTAGATCCTGAATTAATCATACATGTGATATCAGAGCCTTGGGATTGTACATGATTTAGAACCCTAAATATTTTGTATTGTTAAAAAAAAAAAAATTGGCTGGAGCTAGGGATAGTCGATTGCCCCTTTGATATATTGAATTTGCCTCCACTATCATAGTCTCTTCCGTTAGTTCGGATGGTTCATGAGGCTAGCAACCTATAATGGGTTGTAAGATCGATCCGTGTTAGCGAAAAAATTTTTCTAGCAAAATTATTATTTTGATAACCAATGTTATTGTATTGATTTGTTATATATTTGTTTGCCCATACCGTAACAAGTTGTTTGCTCAGCTCGAATGGTTGGTGTGATGCAAAGAGTTTTGATAGGTTGCAGGTTCGAAACCCATTTTGGACAAACTTTTCGTTTATGCCAATTTTTTTTCCTCTCCTTCTGCGATTCAAAGTATAACAAAAGGGGAGGCTTTCTTTTGGTCCCAAGACCCAGCTGCGCAAACAGAATTGGCTTTAGATGCCGACTAGTACATAGCCTTGTTTTTTGTTCATTCCTTTTTGTTTCGATATTGCTCACAAAGATTGGATGTTTCTTTCCTCTTTTCTGCGTTGAACAATTTTCAACTTCTTCCTTTTGCGATCCCAGTCACAACTTGCTCCCTTCGGCGGTTTCAAACAAGAAAATAACAGCACAACACCAAAACGTCAATGTCGATACCTTTCTCTCTCTCTCAACAACATGCTTTTCCATAATCATTGGCTTCGAACGCCAAGTTATGTTCCGATTCCCATTTGCAAATAACAGCTGTTGGTTAATTAAATGTTTCTTTGATGTGTTGGTTGTGTCTTTGATGAATAGTTTGTGTTGTTTGAATAGTTTGTTCTTGGTTTGTTGATGGTGTTGATACCGCAAACAGATCGACGATGGCTCCCTCTCTGATCCAAGATCGGTTTCTTGTAACAAAAAAAAAAAAAAAAGGGATTGAAACCCTTGATGAAACGAGGTTGTCGTGGGTCTCAAACCCACGGCCTCAATGCTCAAGCCTTAAGCTCTACCACTGAGCTAGTGGATTACTTGTTAGTTTTTATGCGGACAAATATTTAGATAAGCAGAGCTTATATTTATGTGCTTCATAATATATATTTTAATTTTATTTCAATAATTATTAATATTTAGAAGGTTTATATATATAAGTTAATTACCAAATTATTATTTAGTGATATTAATTTTGTTATAAAATAAATAAATAAATAATAAATATTTGTTTTGCACATATATGAGATAATGATCATGTGTTTTAAAATTAATGTATATTGTGTTTGGTAACTTGTATATTTTTGAAATATATGTATTTGTGTTTAGTATGTATTTAATTGGGCTATTATAAATCTCTAATTAAACATAATTTTATGGGTTGATATGGGTGTTACCGCAAAAGTGGGACATCTATTGAAATTCATAAAGTTATTTTTAATTTTTGCGAAGAGATAATTCTGAATCAATGTATATAATGACTTACCCAAAGAGGGTTATTAGATGCATTGATTTTGGGAGTGCTTGTTGAGATGAAGAGAAAATTTCAAATTAATGTATATAATAACCTGACCAGATGGGGTTATTAGATGCATTGATTTTGGGAGGACTTGTTGAGATGAAATTTTTTGTGCTTGGAGGTGCATTAGTCTAGAGAGTTTATCTGCCCAAATGGGAGGGATTTCTCGAAACTAGTGTGATCTCGATTGTGTGTTTCACAACTAGAAATTCTATTACATGTGCATGTTCTGCCCAAAGGGGAATTTGTAGTGATGCTAAAATTTTCTAGATTGTGTAAATTGCAAATTTGTTTTGTGTATAGTGCAATTCTAATACATACTTTTATTTTGTCGCAAATTGTCTCCTTTAGTTTCAACAATAGTATTGCGACTATTTAACTAGCACAAACCTTAAGAGGTAAAAAGAGGACATTCAATTTATTTTAGGAATGAGGGAGATAAAATATGCTCTTTATGAGGATGAGCCTACTAAACTCACCCGTGAAAGCAATGTAGAGAATAAAGAAATACAACCATAGTGGGAGTGTAAGAGATTACATTTTAAATATGGTTCACCTTCAAACCAAACTTAGAGGTTTTAAACTTGATTTATGTTTCTATTTTAGATAAGATTGTATATCAGCTTAACATTGGAGTTTGGATTTTGTCCCATTTTGGAGAACACATTTTATGTTCCATTTTTTAGGAGAAATTTGGTTTCTATTTCTGTTTTGGATAAAATTGGATATCATTTTGCTATTGCTAATGGAAGAGCCAATATGTTTTTCAGATTCTAAATTGATCAATGAATGTGTTTTGTTTGATAATTTATGTAGATTGTGTTTAGATGATGCTAGTGATTGTGGTCCTTGTTGTGAAGCCAACATTGTGACCAAACGATCCTTAATTAAAGAAAAAAAAATCATTTTCATTGTGGCACAAACGTTTAAGTCACATATCCAAAGAAAGAATTGGAAGACTAGTGAAAGATGATATTCTTCCTTCTTTTGATTTTGAGGATCTAGATGTTTGAATGGATTGTATAAGGGGCAAATTGACTAAGAATAAACAGAAAGGAGCTAATAGAAGTTCAAATATTCTAAAGATTATCCACACTGATATTAGTGGACCTTATTCACCTACTATTTGTGGCAATAAATATTTCATTATCTTTATTGATGATTTTTCATATTATGGCTATTTATACTTGATAAATGAAAAATCAGATGCTATTGAGATGTTCAAAATGTTCAAAATTGAGGTTGAGAAATAGTTGGGAAAAACCATTAAAATTATGAGGTCTGATTGAGAGGGTGAATATTATGGCAAATATAATGAGACTTTTTTCCTTGTTTCCTCTAAAAATTCTTTTAGAATAATTATGGTATTGATTGCTCATTTTTTGTTTAAACTTGCTTCAAATAGATGTCAAGATGACATTCTTAAATGGTGATTTGGGTGAGGAAGCTTATATGTTGCAATCGGAGGGTTTTAAAGAAGGTGGTAAAAAACACTTAGTTTGTAAGCTGAAGAAATTTATTTATGGTCTCAAATAAGTTTCGCGTTAATGGTATCTCAAATTCGATGAGATAGTTACTTCACTTTGTTTCATAAAGAACAAGATAGATCGGTGCATTTACTATAAGATTAGTGAGAGTAAATTTATATTTCTTATTCTTTACGTTGATGATATTTTATTGGCCAGTAATAACATGAGAATGATTTGTGAAATTAAACAGTTACTCTATAGGACTTTTGATATGAAAGATCTTAGAGAGACATCTTTTGTCTTGGGTATTAAAATTCACCGTGATCGATCCCATCATTTATTAGGTCTTTCTTAAAGGACATATATTGATCGTGTGCTCAGTAGATTCAATATGCAATCTTGCAAAGGTGGTGATACTCCTGTGATGAAAGAAGATAAATTCAGTAAGAAGCAGTGCCCTAAAACTGATATAGAAAGGCAAACCATGATTAATATTCCTTATGCAAGTGCAGTTGACAGTTTGATGTATTCCCAGATGTGTACAAGATCAGATATTGCATACATTGTCAGTGTTCTTGGTCGATATCTTTCTAATCCTGGTTGGAATCATTAGGTAGCCGCTAAGATGGTAATGAGATACTTGCAAAAGACAATGGATTATATGTTGGTTTATAGGCGTGTGGATGATCTTGAAGTAGTGGGGTATTCAGACTCTGATTTTGCAAGCTGTCAAAATGATATGAAATTCATTTCAGGTTATATTTTTATGCTGGCCGGTGGTGTTGTTTCTTGAAAAAGTGTTAAACAAACGCTTACAGCATCTTTTACTATGCAAGCTGAGTTTGTTGTCTATTACGGTGCTAGTACACAAGCTATATTATTAAAGAATTTTATTTTTGGTTTGCTTGTGGTTGATTCTGTTGCTAGACAACTTCGAATCCATTATGATAATAATGTTGTTGTGTTCTTCTCTAAGAACAATAAAAGTTCAAGTGGTTCTAAGTGTATGGATATTAAATATCTTATAGTAAGAGACTTAATAAAAAAATGAGACATTGGGATTCAGTACGATAATACTGATTTGATGTTAGCTGATCCTCTAACCAAAAGACTCAGACATATAGTTTTCAAGAAACATGTTTGTGATATGGGTGTTGTGGAGTCTTTTGATGTATTTGGTTAATGGGAGCTTTGTGTTTGTGATTGAATGTCTAAGTCAAATAATTTTGCTACATTGTTTATTCATACATATTTATTTGTATGAATTGAATGTTTTGTGGTTGTTTGTTATACGTATGTGCACATAATATATTTATAGCATGCTATGAGTTGTGTGTGGTGTGCTTAAGATTGATGTGATTATCTTAAGCTATGTTGGTTTCCAATTGTGTTTCTGGAAACAAAAGCTAAGGTATTGTGTGTGTATTTTCAAAGTGAAAATAAAAGCCTTATTGTGAAGCCTTGTGAATTTTTCTTGCTCGTTTGAGCATGTGTGAAAGAGAAATATTTGGACTAAATTTCTTTTGCTCATTTGAGCATGTGTGAAAGAGAAATATTTAGAGAACTGACAAAGAAAATAGTATATTGATCACATGTGAGCGCTATTTTTTTGCTACACTATCATACCGAAATCTAGATCAATTAAGTTGTCAATATTTGTGACTATGAATTGGTACTATGTCAATAAGAGACATAACTACTGTCATTATCCTATATTAATAATTTAATGTGGACAAAATTATGTTTAAAGTATCACTTTATCAATAAACTATATATTTTTCTGAAATTTGTGGTCACATTTGAGTTTAAAGTATTCAGTCCGAGAATCATTTTAAAAAAAAAATGTTTTCTTTCTTAAAACATGAAAACGTTATAATTAATATTGTCCAAGTAGGATAATGTTGAAATTTTTTAT
>CATIWR010513331.1:0-21924 GCA_949677035.1 Omphalea diandra | reverse complement strand
ATATATATATATCACAGATCCCCACCCCCCCGCGCGCCCCCCCACACACACACACCCACCCACCCACACACACACCTATATATATATATATATATATATATATATATATATATATATATATATATATATATATATATACCCACTTGAAAATCGTTTAAACTATAACAAGATTCTTTTGCAATTTTACACCATTAATAAGTAGAATTGAATTAATTATTACATTTCTTTTAGTTTTTTAAATATTATATTTTAGGAAATTTGCGGGCAAATAAAATAAATTTAATCTAATCTTCTATAGAATTTAGTTTGGAATAAAACGAATTAATTAGCCCCATACATAGTATTAGTTTTTATACCATGTCTAATTCTTTTCATCTATTATTCTAATGGTGCTAATTTTGTGTGATAAGGAAGTATCATATAGTTTAAGTTGATTCAGTGAAGAAAATTTTTTTAAAAAAAAAAGAACTTTTTATCTGGCTATTTGGCATTTAAAAAAAAAAAAAAAAAAGGAAGGGGGGAAAGGGCGGGACACTCTTTTATGTTAGAAAGTCAGCAACAATAATTTTTGTTATATGTACTCATAAACTGGATGAAAATACATACAATAAAAAGTATCGTTAAATCCCTAAGACATTAGTTCTCTTTTGGAATATGATTGCAATAATGTTCACACAGGGAGAGAAACTATAGTAAGCCAACAGAACACCCATCAAATTTCACTACTCTCAAACATCACCAATAATTAAATTTTTTTTCTTCTTATGCAAAATTCACTTGATAATCCCCTCCGCTCAACAAACAATATATCTTATCTTTATCCATGACTTGTCAAATTTTTTTTTTTTTTTTTCATCAAGGCCTCCATATGTGCATGCTCTCTAGCTTTCCTCCACCCTACTTGAAATAATCCCAAGATCACCCCTATGACATAATTATATGATCTTCATGTTTTCTTCACCATTGCACCAATTCAAATCAAACAAAAACATCATCACGTCTTTTCTTTGGGTTTGCTTCTGGATTTCCTTTTCTCATCATTGCAACAAATTCATCATAGTTGATTCTTCCATCCTGAGAAAAAAAAAAAAAAAAAGCAATCATTTTCCATCATTTAGTAAAAAATTGGAATTAACTCTATTGATACTCTGGCATATTGTAATTCTTATCTACACTGAATGTATGTACTCAGATGATGTGAATCCCACATAGGTAGTGGGTGTCATCCTATGGGTTCTGGAGTACAGTCATTTTAGTGCAGGCATGAATTTTTGTCTTGCAGGAAAAAATAAAGGGTTTTTCACACCCAGATTCTTGCTTGAAACAACCCAAAAGAGCAAACATATTATATATAAGAGAAAAAAGAGATTGATTTTCTTTTGGAAAGTTACATTATCGGCATCAACTTCAGAAATGATTTCCTTTATGTCCCTTCCATCATGCATTCCATATTCGCGGAGTGCTTGCTCTAGCTCTTCAGTTGTGATGTACCTAAGCATAGGCATGAGAAATATTCAACTGAACTAATTCATTTCATAAAAGAAACAAATTTTTGTTCTCAGTATTGATGTTATACCCGCTATTATCTTTATCAAAATGCTGGAAGGCTGTGTAAAGATGTTCTTCTCTATCCATTCGGTTCATATGCATTGTTGCTGTAATGAACTCATCATAGTCTATGGTTCCATTGCCATCTGCATCAGCCTGTTCATTCCAAAACAAAGAAAATGCATTAACTGTTTCTCTTGAAAACGAGCGCCCATTTTTGTAATGTACGTATTCTTCCTATTCAAAAACATTTGGTATTGTACCAAGAAACAATCAATGGAAATAGGAAGAAATAACTTACAGCTTCCATAAGTTGTTTCACTTCATATTCGGATAGCTTAGTCCCTTGCTTGGCAAGTCCTTGTTTCAGCTCTTCAAGTGTTATAGTACCACTATTGTCAGTATCAATGGCTTTAAACATCTCCTTCAATCCCATGATTTCTTCTTCTGACAGACAGCCAGCAATAACCTGCACCATTTATAAGCAAAATTTGATGGAAATTAAATATGTTTATTAAAAGGGCCTACTTGGTGCACGAAATACTTCTCAGCTATTATGAGGGTTGAGGAAGCACAAAGTACTTCTAAATATTTTTTATTAATTTTGATAGTTTAAGTGATTATGAGTAGTACCCTTAAAGCAACTTTCTTGAATTGATTCATTGCTTTGAATTGTTTAAGCCTACTTAATACTGCATTGTCAAGAGGAGTATCAGGAGCTTCTCCATCCTCCTTGATCCATGGATGACCTAAAAAAACCAAAACACCCTCCATCAGAAACAGGTTCCATAATCATTTATTTACTTTTGTTCGTTTAGAGAAGGATTTAGGCGTCAAACCCAAAGACCTCCACTTCACTTCACTTACTGTTAGGCGTGCGTCTTATTTTTTTAAATTAAGTTTCAAATAAAGCGAAATGCTAGAAAAGTATACTTACTTAGAACCTGGATGGCTGTCAACCTCTGTTTAGGGTCTGAATTTAGCATTTTTTGGACAAGATCCTTAGCTTGAGGTGAAATTGAAGGCCATGGATCAGTTGTAAAATCAATATGGCTACGTAAAATTGCATTGAAGATCCCATGTTCAGATTCTGTCTATCAAAATTTGTCTTAATTTCAAAACTATGACTAGATTCTAGCAAGTAGGGTAGGAAAAAAAAAACGAAAAAACTTGCCAGCCCAAAATGGTGGAACACCACATAGAAGAATATACAACATGACCCCAACACTCCATATATCCGCTTCCGGTCCGTATCTCCTCTTCAGGACTTCTGGTGCAATGTAATATGCACTGCCAACAATGTCCTTGAACACTTCTCCTGTCAAAAGAGAAAAAATAATAACAAAAAGGCCACTGTTATTATATATATTTCCAAAGGCTTCGTTTCTACTTAATCTGCCATTTCTTTGTCATGAACATCATATCACTCAATTTGGTTATGACCCAAGCATTTGACCACTCTTAATATGTTAGAGCCAAAAAGCATCATCTTGAATACATTCATACATTAAAAGATTTTTTTTTTCTAAGTAGAATCATCTTATTTTTCACCAATATAAATATTTCTCAAGAAAAAAAATTTATAACATAAAGCAAAGCAATGCAACCTGGCTTGTAGAAAACGGAGAGTCCGAAATCCGTAGCCTTAAGAGGTGCATTCTCATCCTTACTGAGCAAAAGGAAATTCTCAGGCTTAAGGTCTCTATGGATGACACCCATAGAATGACAAGTATGAATAATCTGAACGATAGTCCTAAGCAAAGAAGCAGCAGCGCGTTCAGTATAATGACCCTTAGCGATGATTCGATCGAAAAGCTCTCCACCAGCGCACAACTCCATCACCAAATGAACAGAATGTTTATCCTCATATGCTCCTTTAAGTTCAACAATATTAGGCTGCCCTGTTAGATGATGCATTATCTGAACCTCCCTCTTAACATCCTCCACATCTTCTTTGTTCACTAGTTTTCTTTTAGCTATTGTTTTGCATGCAAATTGTTCCCCTGTCACCTTATGTGTACACAAATGTGTTACACCAAACTGACCCCTACCAAGTTCTTTACCGATGCTGTAAACTGATTTTACATCCTCCATTGGCCGGCCTAAGACCAGTCCAATTGGAGCAGCCTTGGTCGGCTTAGGGGAAGCGGACACAGGAGAAGGCGAAGGCGGAGTAGCCTTAGATGCTGGGGTGGTGGAGTTGTCTTGGGGACTGGTGCTAGTGCCAGGATTATTATTATTATTATTATTACTGTCTGTTGTTTCTCTTTTATCATTTTCTTGAGCATCCCCGGATTCCCCACGAGAGCAACAATTGCCCATTGTGGTGGTGGAGGCAGCGGTGGTGTTGAGAGGAGAGATAGAGGTCCTGTTTAAGTTTGAAGGGAGGCTTGAAGAAAGAGACTATAGAAAGAAATTAAGACATGTATAGAAATTAGAAAGAGAGATATTGTTAGAGAAAAAAATGTAGAAAAAGATGGGACACAAGTTGAATTTTTGGTGTAAAGAATGAAAGAGGGTTGATGGTGAGGGATTTTAGGATATGCAACGTGTAATTTGTGTTGAATAAGTCTTTAGGTTTGTGTTTGTGTTTGAAATTAGTGGGAAACATGTATTTTAAAGACCAAGGTTGAGAGAATTTCCCGGGGAAAATAATAAAAATTAAAAAAAAATGACAACTGATTTTTGGTATGTTATGTTACTCTTGCTATTTCTATACCCTTAAGACATTTTTTTTTATCAATTAGGCTTAGGAACAGTGATTTATATAATAATCTGATCAAAACAAAGACACAGTAACTCTCATTTGTTGGGTAGTTTTTTAGTCCATTGATGAATGGTTAAGACATAATGGCATTAGCTGGCTGTATTGTTCTATGTTGTTGAGGAGACCAGGCTTATGCACTTGCATACCCTCAAAATGGAATAGGATTATTTTGCTGCCTTTATTGTTGGTTGCAACCTAAGAGGAAATTCAAAGACTGTCATAAGATTAGAGGATTAACGCTTGGGACAATGTTGGGAAAGTTTGTACAAATGGAATTGCAAAGAAAATATTGTTTTGGGTAAATACTAAGCACCCTTTTTTTTTTTGGGGCACATCTAAGTAACTACATTCTAAATTTAGGTTGCCTCTGTTATTTTTTCACAAGGCTTTTCAAGGTAGAAAATTTTTCTTCACTCATACAATGCACTTGTGCAATAACATTTTTTATATAAGGATTTTACCATCAAAAAGGATCAGAAAGATATGTTGCACGTGAAGAAAAGTACAAATTATGAATATTTCCTTTAGGAAAAACATTTTATTTATCATTTTGCGCAATAAAGCGATGAACATAACTTTGAGCCATCAAACATTCAAAATACTCCCAAAGAAATATGTATACTCTGTATATAACATTGAAGTTGGAGAAAGGAGGATCATTTGGTATCTGCAAATAGGTAGGTACAAGTGAGGATCTATCATGGGTTTGATATCCAATCCCCTCTTCTCACGATTGGAAAAAGCAACAAAATGGAACATCAGCTACTTCGGACTGAACTGTTTTAAAATCTATGGAACTGTCCAAATTACTCCATGGAACTATAAAATTCTTGTGCATTGCTAATTAGAACTGTTATTCCATCACCTATACACTGTTCCTGCAGAACGAAAATTTCGAAAGAAGTGAAAAGAGCATTCACAAACATGAGACATCAATCCATTTCCGGAATAGTTTGGACAACAATAATAGGTTTACAAAGAGATTATAAAGCAACCTGATAAATGGAACTATAGAATAGCAAACTCTGTCAATAAGTTGGAACTGATGGATCAGCTTTGACAGCATATGCATGGATTCCGCCAGCCACATTAAATACTCTCTTAAAACCCTGAACAATCAGAACACCATTAGGCACAAAATATTACCATATTTTCACAACAAACCAAGCAAACAATACTCATCAATACAAGAAATAAATTCCATCAACTGAAGTTGAAAATAAGAAACATAATTTAGCAAAATGCATTGCTGAAGCATTTGCACAAGCACTACATACCATCACTACCCTAAAATAATGTCTACGAATGAAAACGAGGAAAATGGGGAGACAATACAAACTCCTACAAAGTTTTGATAAGAAACTTCCAACTCTCCCAATTTTCAGTCTGATTAATGTGCTTCAACCATTGCAGCACCAAATTTTTGACATCTATGCTTAACAAAATCAGGCTATGGATAATATGACAAGTTTTAACATTTGTTCCCTTTTTATTAGAACTAGTTCAGATTATTACTTTTTCTTTTTTACTAGAAAAAAATTATTTATTAGTAATTTATTATTATTATTGGCTGAAATGGAATGTGGAACAGAAGTACACTCCATGAGAGACCCAAACAGTGAAACACAGAAAATATATCTTCTGATTTAGGACAAAAATGGTCTTTTCTTTCCACTTTTTTGCTCCCCTATACAAGGTAGGAGTTGTCTTCCTTTTGTATGAATCTCTCACTTTTACATGCATTAGCATTTAATATTGCTACAATAACACTGCAGAAAGGACTGTATGTAGTAGGCAGTGGCTAAAGACCTCTAGCAACAAATACAGACTTATAAGTGAATAGCTAAAGAATCAGGGGAAAAGGAGACAACGAAAACCAAGGGTTTCAGCCAAATCTTTGAACCATTAAAGGCAAAAAATCAGAGTCAGAAGTTCAAATGGAGTCAAACCAAAGTTAATCATCAATGATTGTAATATATCCCACTAACATCATGCTGAAGCTAACTCAAAATACATTGAATACTTAAAGGCAAAAACACCTTACTAAGAATTTTCCCTTCAAAGTGAGGGTGAGATGTGGCAGCTCGTCAAGCTGCATGCCAGTGTGAAACCTGGCAAGCCTATTTGAACTGGCACCAGGTTAACTGGTTCACCAGTCACCTGGCCAGTTCAAGGGGTTTATTCTGGGTATCCCTCAAAGAGGGTTTTAAATCTAAACTGGACTAGTCAGTGGACCAGTTCACAGGTTTTTGGGTCCAATCCAGGTTTGACCATGAGAACAATGAATGATAAAATATCAAGCACCCTAAGAACAAGTGAACCTCAACATATGGGGGAAAAAAGGAAAAAATGAATTTCTTCTAATAATTAAATTTTGAACTAAATATAACAAATACAAGTAGAAAAACATGAGATGACATATGGCCACAATTGCCAGCTTGTGATGTCCAAACATGTCCTAAGCAATTCATTTTTTGGAAAAGAAGGGTTAGAATGGAAACGTTTTACCTGTGACTGCAACCACTTTGCAACCTGTAATGACCGCATGCCATGATGACACTGTCAATAGAAGTTTCTATTAGGAATCTAAGAAAAGAAGACTTACACTCAAATCATTTATTGCTCTAATATTAAAAAAATCTAAAAAAATAATTAACCAAAAATTTGCTGCAAACAATGGAGGAATACGAATGTAATGCAAAGGGAAAACACAATATGAGTGCTAGCAGTGTTGGATGAAGATGAAAAGCCAACAGTCTTATAGTAAAATTAAGAGGACGCAAAGAATCAACAGATCACCCAATTGAAACCCAATAGCTGCACCAAATGACAAAGATATTAAAATAAATTCACAATGCAAATTTATTAAGTTGAAAAAGCTGATTTTAAACTGTCTTCAAATAAATTTTATTATTCCTTTTCTCCCTCCTGTAAATTGTAGGCTCAGGAAAAGCTTTAATACAAACTAAGTTGAACAGGGTTACTTAAATGTCCATTAATAGAATGGCTGTTTTGTAATGCCAGCGATAGCTCCAAACATCATTAGCTTTTGAACCAGACACCATATTGACTAGATCTCAGATTCCATAAACCTAACTATAATTTTTTTTTAGTTGTTGTGAAGCTACTTAAAGGCAGTTACCACTAGACATGTTACAAATTTTGCAGACTCACTTCCGATTTATCTAGTCTTCCTTCTCCTAGCCATAGTTATTAAAGGCCCATGGTACACTAAGGCGCTAAGAGGTCTTAGAGCCGGGGCGCTAGGCACAAGGGGGCGGCGCTTGAATGACATGAGGTGTAAAAATTAAAAATTAAAAATTTTATCATTAAACTACTAGAAAAGTGATATAATATTATAACTATTTATATTCAATACGCATTAAGTAATAACAACAAAAAAACACACACACACAGAAAACGAAATCTTAATAAAGATTTCAAATTCTAAACACACAAGCCTCCTAAGTTTCTTAAGATTGTTTCTTCTTCTTCTTCTGTTTGTCAACAACTTCTTCTTCTTATTCTTTTTTTTTTTTTTTTTTTTTTTGGCTGGAGCAGAATTTCTTCCTCTTCTTCTTTATTTGGCAATCTTCTTCTTCTTCTTCTTCTTCTTCTTCTATTTTTTAGGCTTGGACAGGTCCCTTTCTTGTCCTAACTTTCTGTTTTTTTTCTTTTTTACTGCTGAAACATATTTATTGTTTCTTTGCTTTTATTTTTCTTGAAATAATCATGCATGGTAAGGTCTACCAAAAGTGTTTTTTTATTTTTTAATCAATAATTCAGATTTACTCACACATAAAATCAAAAAAAAAATAAAAAATGTAAAGATTGTCACAAAGGCGCGCCTTTAGGGCACCTCACATGAGGCCCAAGGCGCAAGCCTTTGTAACAGCGTCTGCCTTTGACTTTCTAAGGTGCAAACGCTGGCGCCTGGTGCGCCTTGCGCCTCAGGTGCACCTTTAACAACTATGCTCCTAGCACTTGTAGATTCTTTTGAAACTGAAAATTACATTCTTCAAGGTTTTCTATTTGTTTTGACTCAAGTTTTTTAGTGCATAGTGAACATCGATGGAACTTCATTCCGTTCCCAGGAGGGATGCTGTCATTTACAGTTCACACCCATGTAAAATTTCAGGTTAAGGTAATCCAAAGGATAATGCTACTATCATTCGCAACAAACTTTCCTAACATCACCACAACAGTGCATGATGCTTCCACTCACCAACAACTCTCTCATCTCCAGGAGCAGCAGTAATTGAGTTCACTAAACAGCTATTCATTAATTGCTCCATCCAAAAAGGTGCACTTGTCCACAAATAGCATCAGCCAAAAAGCTCTAAGAGCTTCAAAAATTGATATTAACAAATATTAATATAATATTTGTAATCATACAGCTCGAAGATCAAAAGATAAACAACTAAAAGAAAAATAAGACACTCGAGCATGATTATCGTAGAAGATAACATCCTGAGTACGAGTATAACCTGCATAATGCTTGATTTCACACATAAAATGGAACAGAATTTTAAAACAATAGGCAAATAAATATTAGGATTTCTCCATTTAATAACATATTATTATTGTCTTGGAACATAAAATAAAATCTAGCAATGAAATCTCAAGGACTAAAAGAGAATAAATGTATGCACCATGACATAGGTATCCTTCTGAGGATCAAACTTGGTAGTTATTTCTGGTCCCCAGCTTCCAAACTGGCGAAGAGGAAGAACCTCAAAACCTGGCAGAGAAGCTTTGGCCCTATTAGGAAAGAATCATGAAAACACTCAGACACAAAATGCATATTGCAAATGAAGAAGACAGTAAGAGAGGGTAGAGTGAAATAGTAACAAAGGCAATAGCTAAACCTGAATATACACAAAGCAAAAAAGAGAGGGTGAGTTGGGGGGAGCAAGGAGGGAGTTGGCACACAGAGACAGAGAGAGATTGCTCTCTCTCTCTCTCTCTTCATTGAAGTCCACACATCAGCTAATGCCAATGACCATTGTAAGAAAACTCTCCTAGTATTATTGCTTGGCGAACCTTGATTCCTTATGATTAATTAGGCATCAGGCATTGTGAAATTGACTACAATCATCATGATTGTTGTTGTATCAAGAAACAGCACAAGTAGAGGCTCTAATTGACTATTTTAGTCAACGTATGAAAGAAAAGTTTCTTGAATCTGCCTCAGCTCACACTCAATTATGATTCGCAGGGTATCCAAAATGATACAGAGACTGCTCATGGTTCTTCAGGGTCACATATAATTTGTCCTATCAGCAAAATACTTAAATAAATTTCTGAATAAAAATTTCCAATTTCAGAGTTCATTAATATTAGAAGAATTATTATACCATAGAGAGAATTTTTTTAGAAACTTTGGAGGTCATCCATTTTTAGGACATGATCAGAACATCAACAAAAATCAGAAGTAAAATACAATAAGAGAACTCACACTTCATCAGGTTCTCGAACATCAATCAATTGACCCTCTTCAACAAACTTGGGATCTTGCATTTTAACATGAAATTCATCTGGTTGAACGTCTTGAAGTGAGGATTCTTCTCTGGAAGCACAAAATGCAGATTAATAAGAAGTGAACTGCGCAAAAAGCTTTTTTACAGCAATAAGCAAAGGTAATAGGATTATCAGGCATACCTCTCAGAAAGAACTTGCAATAAATGCCACCCAAATTTAGTTTTACATCTTACAACCTTATTCAGAGGAGCATTAAATACAGCATCCTCAAATTCTGGTACCTGGGATGATTAAATATTAATCATCAAGAAAATTGGCAAGTAAAGTTGAACCATGCATTAACTGCTACTGCTAGAACAAGGAAAATAACTGATATGAGACCTAGATAAATTGAATTTTAACATACCATTTCCCCCTTTCTGACCCAACCAAGCATTCCACCCTCTGATTTGGATGGACATATTGAATATTCCACGGCAAGGTCACTCAAATCCTCTCCTTCATGAAACAAACAACAAAATAACTTCGAATTAGACAAAGGGTAAATAAAATGAGTTTTTCATAGTATGAATAGAAACACAAAAACCGAAATTTGAGATGAACTTCAAATTAATAAACGCAGAAACTTAAACACCAACCTCCTGAAATTCTTTGCTGAAGCTCCAGCAACAGCTTGAGGTCATCTTCTTTAACAAGCAAGTGTTGGACCAATAACTCTCTTCCATCTCCAGAACCAACCCCAGAACTGAACGAAGCTGAAACAGCACAAAAATATATATATATATATATATTTAAAACTTTTGTCCACAACACAATTATCAACCAAGAAAAAAAAAACAGCTATATAATACTCAAAAGGGGAAAACAAAAAGAATAAGATTTGATAGTACTACTCAGATAACCCCAGTTCTAAATGAAGCTGAAACAGGAGAAAAGATTAGAACTTTTTGTCCAAAACACAATCATTAGCTATTAAAAAAAAGCTATAGAATACCCAAAGAAGGAAAGGACAAAATAAGAAGCCTTTAATAGAACTACCCATATGACACCACAACTAAATCAAGCAGAAACAGCACAAACGATTACAACTTCTTGTTCAAAACACAATCGTAAGCTACCAAAAAAAAAAAGTTAAACAATAATAATTAAACAAGGTAAAAACGGAAGAATAAGACTTGTATAGAACTACCCAAATGGCCATATGATACCTTTGGGGTATGAATAGCCCAACATAGGAGGAACCCGCTTAACGGCAAGAGAAGGTGAAGTGGGTATGTGGGTTTTGGGCACATAGCTAAGACGAGGAGCAAAGGAAGAGAGCTTATGGAGGTAAGAAGGAGAAGAAGATAGGGAAGGAGTGAGTATGGGAACTAAAGAGAGTCTAAGGATAGAAAGAGCTGAGGAAGGTGATGTTAATGAATGTGGAATATGAGATGCTTTAAGCATTGCTGATTTAGTGTTTTTAAATTTCGATGCGCTAATGGGAAATACGACTAGCGAGGTTGGAGGTGAACTGGTTAAAGCACGCCGCTGTCCGCCATGGCGTTGCTTTTAGTAGGGCCGGTATCGGTCTGAGCACTGTTTGGGCTTAAATGGGTTCTAACTATCAATCTCTTGTCCTTTATTATTGTACTGTATAAAATACAACATATTTGTGTATTTTCTTTTATACTCAGGTGATTTTGACAAAATTATAAATTAAATATTGAAAAATAAAATTTTAAATATTAAATAATGTATTTGTTAAATATTTCTAATTACATAATTATTTAGTATGAATTAAAATAAAATGCTGAATCTAATAATTTTGATCATGTATTTAAACTTGTTTAATGACTATTTTACTTATGTTTTATTGACATAATATCTTATAAGATTGAAAAAATTTTAAAATTATTTAAAAAATAAAAAAATATATTAGCCAAAATGCTAATAAGTTCTAAATTAAAAAAAATAAGGACACATAATTACAATAACAAAACCTTAAACATGGCATGAAGATAACATATAAAATATGCCAACATGTAAATCATAATTAAAAAATATGTTTCCATCAAAATAAAATAATAATTATTATTATTATTATTTTCTTGTAAAATAAAAACTAATAATTCTTTAAAAAAGTAAAAAAAAAAAACATTAAATAGATCAGTTATAAAGAAGCTAATGTTTATTTAAGAAAATTTGACGTAAGAAAGAGAATAAAATTCCAAAACAAATGATTTCTTAGCAATTAATTTAATCTAATTGATTTGGATTTTTTTAAGTAAATATTATTCCTTCTTTACTCTTACAAAATATGCTACATGCAACAACATACAAACTAAAGAAGTTATTTATAATGCATTCACATACACCCATCCATCATTCAAAGCAAATATATCCCATAATCATGACTATATTTAATTATTTATTAGTTTTCAATCATGCCTAGAACATTGTTCATTAGCCAAAACATCTTTTGTTAGACTAAAAATTATCTTTATCGAAAAATGATAGGATCCTTAAATATCAAAGAACGCAAAAAAAACCTAATGCCTTGATAAGTAAAGTGCTCAATCAAGTTGCCTCTCTTTCTTATTTGTAAGTAATCAGACAAATATTTCCATTATAATATTCTTTGGATCTAACTATTGATATAAAATTATAATAAATAATATTACAAACAAGGCAACCTAATTATCATTCTAAGTTTATGATTACTGATTAATGAGTTTGATTGCAACTTTGTATAGACAAAGACATTAACGATTACTGATTAATGAGTTTGATTGCAACTTTGTATAGACAAAGACATTAACGAGAATAGATACCTTACCCAGAAAAATTATATATATATATATATATATATATAAGCAAGTATAAGAATAATTTTCAAAGTATTAGTGGTGCTTGAAGAAGAATTTAGAGGTAGACTTGTCAAAAACAAATTTAAGACATGAATCTTTTCTCAATAATAACAATTAAGGTGCGCATTTAATCGTTACGGTTTACTTAATTTGACTTTTTATTAAAATCAAATAAACTAAATTTTATATTTTAAGAATTGAATTGAATTGAAATATTTTAGAAACTGAATAAATCAAACTATATACATTTATAAATCAAATCGAATAAAATTTATAAAAATTTCAGTTCAACTTAGGTTGATTTAATTAAATTACATATATTTTAGATTTATTTGATTGAAATTAGTTTGATTTATTAAGAACTTCAATTTATATAGTTTTTTATATAAAAAATTGAACTAAAATCAAAATTTAAATTTTTTAAAATTAAAATTGAATTGAATCTATTTACATTGAAAAATTAAACTAAGCCAATCGAATAATATTGATTTGATTGATTTATTCAATTTGATCAAGTTTTTGCTCATCCCTAATAACAATACTCTTCAGTTCTTGATTAAAAAATTTTTAAGAAACTCATTTATTTTAAGGCCATTAACCTTTTCCACTAATGATCTTAGCAATGAAAATTTTATTTTAGATCTTGAAAAAATATTCTTAACTCCTTATATGAGATAAACCCTAATATATGATAAGTAAAAAAATTGTAAATTCAATGAAAACTCAAAAAAGGACAACATCTTTGAAGGGGAATAACAGTTGTAGATAAGAGGAGGGGAAAAAGGAACAAATAACATACCTTGGATGGTTGAATAGTACAAAACAAGTTGATGTATAGAAGTCGTCCTTTTGAGAGTTTATAACTTTGCTTTATTGTTTATTTTGAGATCTTGCGTCTAAATTTTTTATATTCTTGTTGATGAATGTGAATATAAAGAGATCACAGTTTGTCTTTTACAGTATGCATGAATGAAGGGTAATCTAATAAAAAGAAAATAAAATAAAATGAGAATTAATTACAATCATATTTGGTTATTGTTTTTTAAAAATAAAAAGGAAATGATTCTCCTTTATTCCTTTTAGAGAAGCTAAAATTTATTACTCTCTAATTTGAATTGTAAAAAAATTTCAACTCATGAAAAAAAATGATAATTTATATACATTATCTTTTTTTTTTATCTTAGAACATAAACTTTATCATTTATACTTGGTCAGTTTGTCTTATAATATTTATTAGTAGTAAACCTTGCATTGTATGGATGATTAAAATAATAAACTTTAAATAAATTTAATATTTATTCTCAATAAATAATTGAATAATTAATTATTATTTTATTAAAAGCTATTATAAAAATAAATAAAAAATTATTAAAATTTATAAGTTATGTATAGAGTAGTTATAACAAAATATTATCTATTGATTTATACCTTTAATTTTTTATATTCAAACTTTAATCTTATATAGCACAATTTTAAGAAAAATTATTAAATTTGAATGAAATAATTCATGATAATCAATCAAACAAATAATGGTAAGTACTTCATAATCTAAAATTAAGTTAATAGATAATAACAAATTGGGTGTGTGTGTGATCATTATAATAAAAGATTGTTTATTTATTCATATTTTTAATATTTTCTAGCATAATTCGTATGTATTTTTCTAGAAGAAGTGTGACATGTTTCCTTAGAAATCTTTAATTATAACACAACAAATCAATTACAACAAATATATATGTTTTACCGCAACAGTAATTTTGATTAAATATTAGCAGTAATCTAATTAATATATCTATAGTTGAGAGTTTAAATTTTAACGTTCTACCCTTCATATCCTCGTCTGATTGAAGTTTCTTCTTTCTTGATCATGACCATGATTGACTTTTAACTTGCCTGGTGGTTTTCAACATGTATATGGTGGGTGGTGTAATGAGGATTGTGAAGCAAGAAAAGTTTCTTCTAGACTTTGATAACACCACCAACCCACGAGCAGTTCCGGGGATGAGCTGAAACCATAGCATTATTATAACTACTAGTACTAAGTTTGGAGGAAGATTGAAGTTGAAAGCATCCCATATTTACCATATCATCATCATCAGAATCTGACGATTTTCATGAACTTTGAGTTCTTTTCATCATGGTTGACAACTCTTCATTAAAATATTCCCATAATATCATCTTTATCACCAAGGTCGAAGATCCCTTTTCGACCCTACTCTATTCAAGAAAAGCTCTTTCTTTGAGTAGGTTTACTAGAAGGGAAACAATCTTTTAAGTCTTTTGCTTGGTCATCACTACTTTTTAAATTTTTTAAATTTCTTATTTAGAAACTTTTTTTTGTATCGTCTTAAAGTTTAGAATTTTTACTACTTAAATTTTTAAATTTTTTATTTAAAAAATCTGTTTTATATGGTGGTTAATTTTTTAATTTTACATTTAAAATTTTTTGATATAGTCATTTTTTATTATATAACATAAAATAATGACATGTGACAATATTATATACAATTGTTTAATAAATAGTAAACGAATAGTCGTAAACTGGTGCATTAGCCAAGAGGATTGTAATAGTAAATTTTAAATAAATTTAATATTTAATTTTATTAAATAAATAATTGAATGATTAATTATTAGTTTATGAAAAATTATTATCAAGTAAATAAAATAAGAACATAAATTTCTCAAAATTTATAATTATACAGAGAGATATTTATAATAAAAGATTATTCATTGATTCATACCTTCAATTTTCGGTAATCACAATTTCAAGAGAAAATTTATTAAATTTGAGTGAAGTAATTCCTGATAATCAATCAAATAAATAATATCAAGTATTTCATAATCAAAAATAAAATTAATAGATAATTACAAATTATATATACATACATGAGGTAATTATAACAAAACATTATCTATTGGTTTATAATTTTGATCTTGTATAACATAGTTTTAAGAGAAATTTTGTTAAATTTGTGCGAAATAATTTTCAATAATCTATTACACTACTTGCTAGTTTTATATACTTGAAATTTTGAATTTCAACTTCTTATTTAATATTTTTATTTTTAAAATTATTCTAATTTATTGTTTAAAAGTTTTTTCAAATTTTTGCTTTTTAGATTTCTCTAATTTCCCGTTAAATTTTTTTTTATAATTTTTACTGTTTAATTTTTTAAATTTCTTATTTAGATATGGAAATTATTTTTTAAAATTTTATATTTAGATTTTTTTTAATATGGTAGTTTTTTTTGTAATATAAAATAAAATAATGACACTTAGTAATGTTATACATAATTATTTGATAAATGACAAATAATTGTTCAAAATAAATTTTGAGACTTGAATTAATAATATATGTTGATTGTCTAAAACTAATTCTGAGAATAGAATTAAAAATTTGTATTGACTATTCCCTTCTCTCCCACTCATTCAAATAAAATTAACACATTTTCCTTTCATTTTCTTTAACGACTATTTGTTATGTAATCAAACACAAATTGATAATAATTTTTTTCCTCTCCCTTCAACTATCCTCCCTTCTTTTTAAAATATCTTTCCCTCCCTCTTCCCTTCATCGCCATACATGGATAATTTAAGGATATGTTTAAGATGTAAACTATCATTTCAGTAAAAAATTTAAGAGTCCAGTGGTTGAGCATGTTCAACATAAATTTTAAGTTAAAACTTTTGATTTATCACTTTTAAGAGAATTTTAACAAAAATGAAATTTTAAAGTGAAAGAAAAAAATTATTATCAAACAACTTAAAGAACAAAATGTGTTAAAGATATTAATTTTCACTGTTGAATGAAGTTTATCAAACATCCTCTATCATCGAACGAAGAGAAAGGAATAAAGGGTTAATTTAGTCTCTAAACATTTTAAAATGACTATTTAAGTGCAAATTAATTATTTGAGTTAATTTAATCTCTGATTTAATTAATTTAATAAAGCCTATTTTGATTAATTGAGGGAGAATGTCTTACACGTGTAGCCTTTCATTTAAAGTGCTAAAATAAAAAAAAAAACAAAAAAAAAACAAAGTTTTCGTGTGTTTATCGTCTTCTTTAGTCCGTTATTTTGTTTATTAACCACTGTGAACAAAAACAACCATCGCCACTTCTTACCTTAACATTAACAACATATCCATAGAAAAAATTCTATATTCAAACAATAAAACAAAAAAGGGTATGGTGTCGTTGAAATCTGAGGATCAACATGCTAGAACATTCTAGGTGATGTTGATTTCTAAAATGAAGACACCGTGCCTTTGCATGAATGGTAGTCAAAGCTTTTAGCATTACAATTGAAGCTCGTAGCCAAAAAAAAAAATGAAACAAATATCATGATATTAATAAATATTTTAATAATAAGAATTTCAAAACAATAGCGAAGCCTTCTTTTGAGACTTACAAAAGAATGCTATGCCAACAAAAAATAATAATAATAAAAAAGTTGTTTTTAACTTCAATATCAAATAGACCATAATATTAAACAGACTATAAGAAAAACTTAAGTGCGGTAAAATGCAAGTGAACTGTATCAAATAGAGAATCGGTATCTTAAGAGGTAACAAGTAATTAGTTGCACATAAATTTATGCTCATCAAGTCTAATTGCAAATGCAATTGCATTTAAAGTATGTTTGGTACACCAAGAAATCAAAATATAATAGAATTTTAATTATATTTTCATGTTTGATACCTTAATTTAGTTTAAAATATTAAAAATAAAATTTCAAACACTTAAAAATGTTTCACTATTCTTTTTATATATGGATATACCAAACAAAAATATTAGAATCCTAAAACATTTATTTTAAAATATAATTTCATTTCACATTCCTCAGTGTAACCAAACATATCCGTAGTGAATAAAAGTGACCGCCTTATATAAGAAAAATTGAGTTGCATTTTGATGTCTTGGAGAATCAATGTTTATTCTAATATATTCTATCATTTATTAAAAGCTTTATCAAAGACTATTATTCACTACTAAAATGTATACTTTCTCATAATCGTCATCAAATAGAGAGAGAGAGATCAAAATTGCCCATCATCTTCTCTAACATCTGTTGCTCCAAAAACAAAGTCATTTATTATGGATCAAAGTCGTCTACTACTCTTTTCATTGCAGTGGATTGACTTGCTTCTTTTATGATGGGTTAGCTTAAAAAATGAATGCAACTATTATTTGGTGGAGGAACGAAGGAGAAGATGATAAAGGGTTCACTTTTTTGCGGATGAATAAAGAAAGAAAGAAGATGAATATATACATACGTTAATGGATTTGCTTTTGTTTATGTTTTCTTTTTAAAATTTTTTGAAACATGTGATACACACTATTGAAGTCCAAATTTGGAATTTATTATTTTAAATGATTTGTTTGATGAATTAAATTAGTTCAAATAGTTAATTTAGATTTAAATATTCTTTTAAAGAATTTAGATGGCTAATTATCTTTTTATCTAAAAAGAAAGACTTACCTTCTTTCTTAGTAATGCTAAATAGCTAGAATCTATCGAGATAGAATGCAATTAATATTTGTCTAATACTACAATAAATGATGATTAAGTAAACAAAAAGACCTTAACATCCGTCATAAGATTTGGGCAATGAAGATGGTGCTTTGGCTTCATTTTCCCTCCAATTTTCACCTACCATCTTCCCTCTCAAATATATCAACTTCCTTTGAAATAGCAGAGAATCAAATTAAGGTTGCTCATTCCCAAAGCAAAACTACAACTAACAAATGAGCAAGTTGTAAAGGTTTGTCATTTCGAAAATAAAAATTGATAGAGTAAGCTTCTTATGTATATCAAAGCTTCCCACTATTATATTATAACGTTAATTACTTTTTATTAGCTTTGATTCGTATATCAAAGCTAATGAACAAATAACACTGGTTTGGCCATTATTATCTTGATTCAATCACTTTCTCTTAGCTTTGATTCATATATCAAAGCTAATGAAATAACATATGATTGGCATTATTATCTTGATTTAATAAAATCACTTTCTCTTAGCTTTAACTTATAAATCAAGGCTTATGAACAAACAATACATGTTTGGCGATTAATAAAGGAATCATAATAGGTTTGTCCATCAAATAAATCATAAAAAGTTTTTTTGCTTGAAAATGGAGAATGAGAATGGAAGAAATTATAATCAATACAAAGCCAATATGTTGGAAGAGATTTTTTGGATTTAGAAAAGATGACAATTCATTGTATAAAGATTCAGAATGTGAAGATGAATTGGATGTTGTAGTTGAGCAATGTTCTAACAATGATTTAGAACAAGATCATAAAAATAATTTTAAAGCATCTAACAATTATAATATTGATGAAGGACCTCAACCAAGCATGTTATTTAGTAACATTGAGAGTCTAATGAATGCTTTCAAGATCATGCAAAGGTTTTAGGTTTTAGTGTAGCAAAGAATATCATAAAGTTAGTGGTTAAAGTTATAAGTATGTGACAATCTGTTGTGATAAAGGAAGGAGAGCTTGCTATTCAAATAGGATTAATTGTCTTACAAGAATAAATGCAATTAGGAGAAATCATAGAGCGTGGCAAGTTTTAAAAATAAACTCAAATCACAACCATGAGTTATAGCCTAAGATGTTTATTCTCATGCCTTCTTATAGGAATTTAACTATTCATATAAAGAGATAGTTCGAAGCGAATGATATTGAAAATGATAAACGTACAAGTTTGTGGGCCAAGAAAATTAGGATGTGTACTTAAAGATTACAAAAATTTCAGCAAGAATAATAAGAAGGTTGTGACTAATGAAGGAGATGCAAAGGCCATTTGTAAGTTATTTAACATTTAATGGATGTGGATGATGAAGGTAGGCTAAGTAATGTGTTATGGATTCATCCACATTGTAAAGCTGCCTATTAAGAATACCATGACATTGTGAGTTTGTACACAACATATCTTACGAATAGGTATAATGCAACAATTATAGACATCATCATCATGTCTAATGAATTTTATTATGTTGTGCATTGGTTACACACAAAGATTCAATATCTTTCATTTGGCTCTTCATGAATTGCTTGAAGCAATGGGAAGTGTTCATGTTAACACTATTTTACTCGATTAATGCGAAAACATTAAGTTAGTAATAAGGGAAGTGATGCCTAACACTATTCATCTATATTATTTATGGCACATTCTTTGCAAATTACCTCAAACATTTAAGGATGTTGAATTTGACAAGGCAATTATTAAGTTCAAAGCTTTTGTTTGTGATAGCCTAACAATTTCAATGTTTAAGAGCAACTAGAATGAGTTATTAGGGAAGCATGGATTTGAAAAAAATGAATAGTTAAAGGACCTTTAAAATAAAAGGAAAAATTAGGCATTAATATATTTCATCACACTTTTTGGGCTAATATGGTTCCCACTCAAATAAATGAGAGTATGCATGCTTATTTCAATGGTTAAATTCACTTACTGAGTACATTCAAGCAATTTGTTAAGTAGCATGAGATAGTTATGAGTGAGAAGATACAAAAGGAGTTCCAAGCTAATTATGATTCAAAATGTAAGGTGCTTAAATGCATATCACAGTTTGATTAGGAGGAACAATTTTAACGGGTTTGTACGAAATCAATATTCAAGTTAGTTTAAAATTAAAAAAAAAGCATTTATGGTACTATCATATTATGTCACCGACTAAAGAGGAATCAAGGACACCAACCATTTAGGTTGGTATTGAAAAACATAAAATAATGGATAAATGCATAATTATTGATCTATAGAAATGGTCAATGTACAGTCCACAAAGAGCTTGCCTATAGTATTAAGTTAGAGAAAATGGTTAATATTTAGGCTACAAATGTGAGAAATTTGAATTCAAAGGAATACCTTGTTGCCATATATTTAAATTAATGTCCATGAAGGATATGAAGGTGGTCCATGAAAGATATATCTTAAAGAGGTGGAGAAAGGATGTGTTTAGAATCCATTCTAGGATTTTATTTACTGGAGGTTATTCAAATATGACAAAGAGTATAAGAAATTCAGAGAAGTTAATCTTTCTTTTCAAGAATGTATTAATTTGGCTATGGACAAAACACAGAAGATGGGGTTTCTTAAAAAGATATTTAGCAACTCTAAAGGAAGAAATAATGAATTGGAATGATGGCATGGAATATATTAAAAACGAACACTGAAGACACAAAACAAACAATAGTTAAGGTTGAAAAAACTAGTGGTAGGCCTAGGTTGGATCCATCTATTGTTCATGGTTATGGTAGGCCAAGGATTAGTCATTGCAAATCAACACATGAGGTTAACTAGAAAAGTAATTCTAGTAGAAGTAGAAGAAGTTCAAATGGAGTAGATTGTGGAGTGCATAACTAGCGAGAATGCGAAGGTTGAGGAAGGAATAATGAAAGGCATAATAATGATGTGGTACATTTTCCTTTTAAAAAATTGATGCTACTTGAATTTTATGTTTTTAGTTTAATAATTAATAATTGTTGCTTCACTTAATTTATTTATAGATCAATGGTCAAGGAATGAATAATATAGATTTGAATGTTGATGTAATTGGAACACAAAATAGCCAAGTAATTTAACAGATATTTTCAAGTGTATATGATATTTCATCATGGACAAGGAGGTGGAAAACATGGAGCATGAGGAAGGAATAATGATAAGGTACATTTACCTTTAAAAAAATTCATGGTACTTAAATTTTATTTTTTTAAGTTCAATAATTACTAATTGTTGCTTAACTTAAATGATTTACTAATCAATTACCAAAGGTTGAATGTTAGTATAATTAGAAGTCAAAATAGCCAAGTGAATTAGATTTCAAATTTATGCATTAAAAGTTTTTGGACAAGTTTTGTGTATGATACTTCTAAGAAATTTTTTCTTATGGTGATATTTATTGGTAGTTGAGATCTTGCTAGTATTTAGTTCTTAATGTTTTGTTTTCTAAAGTGGAGTTTGTAAATAGTTGTTAATGTAATTAGCATATTTCCATCTCTTGACGTGAATAACTAATTTATAACTCTTAATATAATTTTGTTTACCTCTTTATATTTGAAGGGAATGATTTCTATGTTAGTTATTGCATGTTGTTGTCCCTAGGCACCAAGAAGGGGGGTTGAATTGGTGAATAAAAATTTCAAGAACAAAGATAAAGGGAGAAGAAAGAGTAGAAGAGAGACAATCAATTTATAGTGGTTCGGGTATAATTGACCCTACGTCCACTCCCTAATTAATCAATTGGGTATTTCACTATCTCAATGGTGT
>CATIWR010513277.1:0-15364 GCA_949677035.1 Omphalea diandra | reverse complement strand
TATATATATATATATATATATATATATTGGTAAAAAAATCCAAACTTTTTGCATGTTTTGACGATTATATCAAATTCTTTCAATTTTGGCAAATTTAGTTGATTTTGCAAATGTTTTGGTAATTATAGTCAATTTAAAATTTTAATCAAAATTAGATGACATAATCTTTGACATATCATTCATCTAAGATTGAATTTTTAAAAAAAAAGTATTCAGTGAGTCTTATTAGGTTTAAAATTTAATCTTATATATATAATATGTCATGAATTATGTCATCTAATTTTGATCAAAATTTCAAATTAGCCATAATTATCAAAAATCTTTTCAAAATTGGTTAAATTTGATAAAATTAAAAGAATTAGATATAATTGTCAAATCATGCAAAAGTTTGGATTTTTTGACTAATAAACCTATATATATATATATAAAATCTAAGAAGAAAAAGCATAAATTTTCAATTTAATTATCAGTCTTAGTGGAAATATCACTCTATCGCTCTCCTGCATAAAATATTTTAAAGATAACATTATTTCAAATTATAAATGAGCCTATAGAAAGAATTTCTAATTATGGTTAGATTACGCTTGGATTTGGATCACGCCAAATACTCGTAATTTTGATTTTTAAATAAAAAATTATTTTAATTTTAAAATTAAAATATCTTAATAGTTTAAATTAGATCAAATTTAAATAATTTTGAGTGAAATCAATTTACACAAATAAGTAAATCGTATTGAATTTGATCTAACATTTTTAGATTTTCTCCTATTTAATTAGGGTCAGTTTCAATTTAGGTACTCTTTATATTATATTTTATAAAAATTATATAATGCAATGTAAAACTCTAACTTTTTACTAACTTCTTTCATAAGGGTTTTGAGATATTTTTCTCCAAAAATATTATTTGTAATTCTAATTTGAAATAATTAGTTTGTTTTAATTAACAATTTTCTATTGCCAAGCAACACAGCGAATAGACAAGATTAGTTTTAAAAAGAAAAAAAAAGAAAAAAAAGAAATTGTTCATGTGATAATAGTAATACATAGTGATAAGAAACAAAAATTAGGAAACCGAAACGAAGAGTTATAATGGCGGATGGTTTCCAAGAAAGACTTTCACTCACTTGTCATTGAAGAATGAAAGGCAGCCTCTCTCAGATCTGTTTATGTTTTTGGAAATCTAATAAAGACTGAGATATTCTCTCCAATCTGATTCTCTCCATCCAATCCCAAGGGCTTCCTTCCTCTCTTTCCCGAAATATAGTCTTCCTTTCTTTTCTCTTCAAAACCAACTCTTTCTTTATTGTTGTATGTTACCCTAAACCCTAATCCCTCATGGACAACAGCCATCCTGATCTTCCTTCTTCACCTCCAATGGACAATTCTACTTCCAAAGCCAAAATTAGTGTAAAGATCAAGATATCTACTTCCAACAACTCCTCCAGGGATCCTGCTGAACAAGTTGTAGGAGATGGCCTAGATGCCAGCGGCTCTAGTACTGAACTCCAACCCCAATCTGGGCAGCTTGGATATCGTGTATGTGAGTTTTGTGGCAAGAAATTTTCTTCTGGTAAGGCTTGGGGTGGCCATAAAAGACACCATCTCAAGATTATGAGAAACTTTAAAATTATTGAAGAAGGGTCATCTTCATCTTCAAAGAAAATCAATAATATGTTGAATAAACACCACCACCACCACCATCGCCACCACCAACGACGACAACAATACAGGAGGTGCACTATCATCAAAGCTGGAGACGTTACAACTAGTGGTGGAAAACCAACTTGCTGTTTATGTGGTAAAAGTTTTGCGTCTATCAATTCTTTATTTGGACACATGAGATTCCATCCTGATAGAGACTTGAAGGGAATTCAAACTCCCGAAGAGAAAGACCCTACTGTTGATTTATTGAGTTATTTGCCATCAGCCTGGTCTAACCGAGACAAACGAGGCCGAATTTGTTTAACTGATTGGGTTCCTCAAGCAGCGCATTGTTTGTGGACACTATCTCAGGATGCGGGAAATGTAAAGAATACTATTGGGTCGACAATTAAAATTTCTAGAAAGTCCATAGATGAAGAAGAAAATGATCAAACTGATGAAATGGGTATCAAGAAGAAGAAGAAATTGATCAATACAAGTAAGTTAAAAGATACTGAGATTCAAACTGAGCCTTATGGATTCAGATGTGGCAATTGCTATAGATCTTTCTTATCTTTTCAAGCATTGGAGGGTCATAGATCATCTTGCCCTTCAAAGGATAAGAAAAATAAATATAGTGCAGAAATTGATTATGGGTATGATGATGATGATGCTGAGGAAATTTGTGCCTCGGAACCTGATGAAACAGAAGAAAGTGGAGAGCAAGATCACCCAGTAGTCGTGTCAATGGAAACTTCTTTTCATTGTGATGTTTGTGACAAGATATTCCCCACTGGTCAAGCACTTGGTGGCCATAAGAGATGCCATCGGAAAGCACCAGCAAAACTTCTATCAAATGAGGTACTTACGGGCGGAGAAACCAGTAATGTTGCCTCTAACACAGCATCATCAGGAGAAGCTGCTAGCCAGGTTGCAGAAGCTATTCAGGCCGGTCATGGAATGTTAGGCATTGATCTAAACAAGCCTTATATCATGCAGGATGATGAAGATGACGGATGAGGTTTTGCTTTCCTTGCACCTACCATTCTTTGTCACATAGTTTTCAGTAACTTCATTCAGGAATTTAAGGTTTTTCCCACCTCTTCTTTGACAAAGAATTGCTATCATAATCTGTACTTTCTGTGCCATCGAAAATGAACCCTTTTCTGCTTGTAATCCAACTTTAGTTATTAGTTTTTTTTTTTTTTTTAACAATTTTCAATCAAGCCTAATAATTTCATTACGGAGTCATGTTACATTGTCTTTCCAGGCTAATCTCACCTTGATTCTCATATGTATAGAGAGTTGAAAATAATGATCAACAGCAAGGATGAGAAGAGATGGTTCAAAATTAAGCTGCTGATGGCAACAACTAACTACATATGAAATCCAAAAATTATATATTCTACTTAGAGTTTCTTGATGGGTTCACTCTCTATGGAGTTTCTATTGCTGAAATGATATGTATGATGGAAGTATGAACGAGCTATATGTGTTGTTTGATCAAACTTTATTTGCTTTTCTATGATGAATTTGTTAGCTTGTGCTTGTTTATTTGTTTGAGTAAACCGACTTCAAGAATCTCCTCTCTACCAGCATCATTTGATTCATCAAATCAGCTTCACAATTATAATTAGAAGCTGGAAGTAAAATTAATTAACAAATCTATTACTAACTTGTAGCACTCACTCCAATTAATGGATAATATTGTTGCTCCTTTGAGAATAGGATATACACTTGCAAGATAAAGAGATTGACATTTGACTGGATAGCTAAGTGAAGGTAGTTGTAAAGATGTAAAATATGTTTTTTTTTTTTTTTAAAAAAAAAATTCCATGTGTCAAAGAAAAATTTATTTTCAATGTTATTTTAAGTGGAGTAACTCTATTTTTATTTTTATTTTTAGGGAAAACCCGATTTTATTTATTTATTTAGAAAGAACACCCTAGCCTATTTTTATTGCTGAGATTGAAACAATGTTAAATAAAATTTTCTTATTGGTTCAAGTAGTGCAAATGACTAATTTTCGAGCGAATATATTCTTTGTTGATGAGGTTACAAAATTTTCTTATTATTATTAGAAGAAATTCATTATTCATTCAAAAATTGTGTTCAAACATTTATATCAAAATTCAAAGTGTAACCCAACAATTATATTCTCTCCTCCCTCCTCCCCTACTATCAAAGTATTCTAACCCAGAAATTTTGAAATCCAACTCAAATTTGGCAGCAACAAAGGAACCAAAATATCATGCTAATTCCTACTCTTTACAATAATATAAAAAATCTAAACTCGTTGAACGAGACAAAGTTCTAGTTCTTCATGTTTGAACATAAAATTAACACTATATCAAATTAATATATTATTAATTACAGTCTTAGAAATATTTTTAAATAGTTATTTATCATTTATAAATAATTGTATATAACATAACCATGTATATTATATTATAGAAAATTGACATATCAAAAAAAAAAAATCTAAATAGGATCAGAATTAATTTAAAATAATTATTTATTATTTATAAAATAATTGTATATAATATAACTATATGTTGTTTTATATTACGTTATAAAAAACTGTCATATAAAAAAATCTAAATAGGAAATTAAAAATTAATTTCCATATAAAAAAATCCTCTAAATTGAAAATTAAAAAATTTAAATAGCAAATTCTAAACAAAAAGCTAATATCATTTAATAAAAAATTTTGGAATACAAAATTAGAAAAATTTTTAAAGTAAAAAGATTCTAAACAACTTCTAAACACTAAATTAGAAAAACCTAAAAAGTAAAAATTTTAAACATGAAGCTAATATATAAATATATATTATTGATTGTTCAAAATTTCGAGTATCTAAGAGCTAGTAGCAATATAATAGATTATCAAAAATTATTTCATTCAAGTTTAATAAAAATTCTCTTAAAACTATATTATGCAAGATTGAAAATATAAATCAACAATCTTTTAAGATAATACCAAATAGAAAAGGGGGGAAAAAGGCCAAAAATCAACTTATGAAATACATAATTACTGAATTTTGACTTAATAATACCAATTAGATTACAAATTTAAATTCAGATGAAAAAAGAGTACACACATGAAAGATAAACAAGATACTTATCAACACGCCGATGGAAGGATCCTTGGACGATGCCCTTGAATAATGGCACTCTGAGCAAATCTACGATTTAATGTAAATATATGGTCAAAATAAATGCTGAAATCTGTTCTTAATATTGATACCCCTTGAGTATCATAGAAAATTCCTACAATATTATTGTTAGGACAGGAAGCTCTCGACACTAATGTAGGAGCTATCTGGTTGGAAACTCCAGCATTTATAACCTAAATTTATCTAATATATAATATTTAGATGAAGTCAACCCAATATGGTTAGCAATCCCAATTTTATTTGGCCCCAAAATCACAACATCCTTTTTTGGATGGAATTCTCTTGTTGATATTTGCTTCTTTCTCACTAAGGAGATCGTGATGGATTGAAACCTATAGCATATAGTATACAGACTTACAAAAGGACTACCAATACTTAGACTCCAGAGGAATCTAAACGGAGAACGTAAATATGCTCGTTGAGCTGGTTAATTAGCTATATATAACTATATAATGAAGCTCAGAAATTTTTAATTTATTTTTTAATGGAAATTTAAAATAAACTTACAATAGCATGACAATTGCTAGAGTGTCCATTTGGGAAGAACGTAAATATCATCATCTAATGATGGAAATGACAAACACCATGCGCCAGAAATTTCTAAATTATTTTCATCTAAAATATATAATTTAAAGTAACAATAATATAAAAAGGAAAAATATCACTCATTAAAAGATTTCTAATTAATTTTGTAATTCGAGATGACCATTATATCCTTTTAATTCGAGTAATTAAATGGAACCCTTAACTTTTATTGATTGTATTAAAAATTATTTATTAGTTTCAATAAAATTGATTGTAAGTCTAACAAATTATAAATTAATGTTAATATACAAAATAACGATTAATATACGTAAGGAGAAAAAACGAATATGAGAGAGAGGATCCAATTAAATATATGAAAAATTATTAAGTTTTACAAAAATTTTCACCCAAATTTTCAACCATTTGGGTTTCATCAAATGGCTGACTTGAAGTCTCACTTATTTGGCAACCACACACATCTTTTTTATATTTTTTCTTAAGAATAGCAGAAGGTATTTTCTTTTATAAATAGTAATAGGATATTTTAAAAAATAATTTTTATGATATAGAGTATTAATATGAAATCGTTCATCAATTTCACTAATAATTACACTTTGACTTAACTCAAAAATTGTAATTCTATTTGGCAACCACACACAACTTGTAGAAAATATTCCATTTCCATGATGAATGCTTCCCAATAAATCTAGGTAGCAAGGAAATGGAAAACACGAAAATGGATACGGAAATATTTTTCAAAATATAAAAAATGAAACGTGGAAAAAATATATAAATATAAAAAATATAGAGATATATTTATAAATATTTTTTCTTACATACATATGCATAATAAATAATGAAATAAAATAATTATTGAATTATACCAAAACTACTTATTTTTTACAAGGAATCGGTGAATCTTCACAAATATGGACTCCAAATCTATAGCAAACACAACAAACCTCTTATCCGCCAAAGTTAGATGTAAAAAAAAAAAATATTTTTAAAGTGAAAATATGTTTTTTAATTTTTCAAAATTATAAAAATGAACCTAAAATGTTTAATACATATTTTGGTGAATTTTCTGAAAGAAAATATTTTCAAAATGAGAAAATATCTTTCTTCAGAAATTTTCATGCATTAGAGTAATAAACATAAATAAATATTTTATTTTTATTATTTCGGTGGCAAAGTAAAAAAATAAATTATACGCAATCTCTTTTAGGATTTATTATTTAATTTACTCTTTTAAATCATTTGTAAGACTTACTTTTTAAATTTTTTTTTTGTGCTAGATTTTTTTTTAAGCATTAAAAATTTTTATATTAATCTCAATTTCGCTTTTAATTATTCTGACTCTGTCACTGACTACAACTAAAACAGTAGTTTTACTAGAGTTTTCTAACCTCTAATACAGTTTGCGGTCACAAGGGGCATGCTAATATTTGTCCCATTCTTGTTTTCCTATTTATTTTCAATAAGCATAAATTTGTTATTCATATTGTTATTTTCAATAAACATAAATTTGTTATTCATATTGTTTGTCTATGTTTTCTTAAGATTTAGACTCTATTTAGCATGACAAAAATATATTATAAACCAGTTTGACTATTAATATAAGCTAATTTGATCAATAAATTTTGTTTGTTAAACTAAATTATTTGAAAAAAAAAGATTATAATATCCTTAAAAAATCTAGCAAAACCAGCATCCAACCAAAAATCTATTAGATTATGATTTTTTTTTTTCGTTTTACCCTCATTTAATGTAATTTTATATTTGTTGATTGCCTTTTCAACTATTTTTATCGAACACTTTTATATCAATCATCTAGATTATTAGCTACCAATTTTTTAACTATTAGATTATCAATTACAATAAAATTGTTAGCTAGTAGCTAAATTATCAACCAATAACTAAATTATCAAATATTTTTCCAAACAAAGCCTTAGACCAATAGAGATAATATTTTTGAATAGATAATAATATTCTGGATTGTAAGATTAATTTAACTATTATTTATAATTATTAGCCAATCATTAAACAATATTTTATATTTTCCCAAACATTGTTAATAGACATATTCAGTTTAAAAAATTCAAAGTTTTACATTTAAAGTTGAATTTCAAATTTAATCAGACATTTTAAGTTTTCTAAGGAATAGATTATTTACATAAAAGCCTCATATGGTGGTATCCCACGATGAAAATAATGTACAATTTTCTTTTAATTTTTTTAATCAACTACTCAATTAAAGAGTCATATAATATAACTCCAGAAAAGTACATAATGATAAGTCATATTTTTTAAATTAATCTCTAGGCTCATACATATAACATTTTTTATAGAAAACAAAAATATAAATTTTCAGCTATATATATATATATATATATATATATATATATATATATATATATGAAAACAAAAAGAAAAAGATAGACATGGTTGAATTCAAAAGAAAAAATTAAATATGTTTTTTTTTTGGTTTTAAGATTCTATGTTATAACAAACAAACTTTTATTGATTGAAATAAGTTACAATCCTAATTTAATTCAAATATAAAATCTTTGTGTGGTTGACTTATAACTGGGCTTTACGTTAAGAAGTCTAAATCTGATTTTCATCATGCCTTACTAATTTTGTATTATATAATAAAAATACTTAGAATTAGTATTTTTTTTTTCATTAATAGAATTTCAGCACATTTATACTAAATATCATGTGAAAAGTGAAATTTTCGTTTACACTTAAAGTTGAATGAAATTTTCGTCAATCAAGAGAATTCAAAATTATTACCTTTTTTAATTATTTACTCTGCCATGCAATTAAAGAGTTTATACATAATAATTATTAGTTAAAAGAATTTACAAATTCACATAATAATGGAGCTGTTTAACAAGTAAAATTAAAAATCCTAGCTCTCTCTATTTTTTCTAAAAATAACTCTTATCTTTTAATATATTTTGGGATATCGAACTCATTTTCTCTTTATTTTTTTTATTTTTTAAATAAAATGAGTTATGTTACTCTGTTTGTTAGTTTTATTTTATTTTCTTTCTATTTTGAGAGTTTTTATTTTAGATTTATTATTTTGTCTCTCTTGATTAAAGTTTTTATCTTTTTTTTTAAAGAATTTTAGTAATTTGAGATTAATTGTTTAATAATATATGATAATTTATTATTAGACATCGTTTCGCAAATTTGTTCTGACATATTATATGAATTTCAGTTTATACTGCACTTTAGATACTTGGGTCTTTCTGTTTTAATAAGACAATCCAAGAAACCTATTTTTCATTTCCTTAAGGAGAAATTGTGGAAGAGATTGCAAGGATGGAGTCACAAATAATTATCTCAGATCCTTATCAAAACTGTGGCCCAAGCCATTCCCACTAATTGTATGAGTACCTTTATGCTTCGAATTTCTCTTTGCGAGGATCTTCAACGCATGATAACCTCCTTTTGGTGGGGGTGCTAATTCTAATGGTCCCAAAGTATTCATTGGCATAGTTGGGAGACCCTTTTATCGATGGAAAAAACCTAGTGGGTTGGGATTTCATTAGTTACATGGTTTTAATTTAGCCTTACTTACTAAACAAGGCTGGCAGCTCGTGTCTAAACCACACTCCTCAATGGCTGATATTTTCAAAGCGAAATACTTCGACGATGCTACCTGTTTTACCTCATCGCTTAGTTATAATCCAAGTTTTATTTGGCATGGTGTGTGGAATGCAAATATAATTTTAGATAACGGTTATCGATGGCTAGTTAGCTATGGTAAGCAAATTCGGGTTTGGAGTGATCCTTGGTTAAGACATAAACAAGAGTTCAGGGTTAAATCGTGGCAATGCCCGGGTATGGAGAATTTGTTGAAGCAAGTGGAACAGCTTGCTAAGGTCTGGACCTGCTGCTACTGCTGCACTAGAGCTGAAATTGCAGCTGGAAATTGAAGCTACTGGTGCTACTATTGATGACAATAAGCGATGACATTTTTTTGTTGTTTTTTTTTATATAATTTACTTTTTAGTTGTTAGTGTTTGAATGTAATATTTTATTGAAGCATGGCTGTAACATTTTGCTTGATTTAAGCAAATACACGAGTTAAAGTGATCTTGCTTAAATTAAGAAAAAGCTAGTGAAGTAGTTGTTAAGCCATATTTAGCCATACCATGACTGATTTTTTTATAACTATCATATATGGAGATGAAACAAGAGAGTTGTTGTTATTCCTCTCCACATTTTGTCTCTCTTATTTCCTTTAATTTTGCTCTATAAGATTTGAACAAAATCCATCAAATGGTATCAGAGCATAATTGATCTTAAAAACTATGAAAGAAGAGAAAACTAGAGTGAGAAAAGAAGAGAGTTTCAACTTGCAAAAAAGGAGAGAAAACCAATGAGTTAACCCCACCAAAACAACCTTAAAAACACCTATTTTCAATCATGGCTTCCTCAACATTTTCTGGAGCAATTCCTCCCAACCTATAATACAATTACCATATTTGGGTTGTCAAGATGAAAGCCTACTTACGAGCATTTGATCTTTGGAGGTTGTAGAGATAGGGAAGGAACCAAATCCTCACGCTGAAAATCCAACTCTAAATCAGATCAAGCATCATTCAGCGGAAGTTGCCAACAGATACAAAACACTTTCTTGCTTACACACAACTATAAGTGAAGTAATTTTCACGAGGATCATGGATTATGACACAACAAAGTAAGCATGGGATAAGTTGAAGGAGTTTTAATGAAGTGAGAAAACCAAGCAAATGCAAGTGTTTAACGAGTTTGAGTTGCTGAGAATGAAGGATTCAGAGACCATAAAGGTGTATTTTGGCAGAGTTATAAAGGTTGTTAACCAAATCAGTTGGAGAAGACTTCCCTGAAAAGAAGATTGTTGATAAGGTAATGGTAACTCTTTTAGAGATTTGAAGCCAAAATCTAATCCCTTGAAGACTCTTCGGACTTGACACAACTCACTCTTATTGAGCTTACCAATGCTCTACAAGCTGTTGAGTAGAGAAAGGCATTTAAAGAGGAAGAGAACATTGAGAATGTCTTATTTACAAGCCAGAAGAAAGCTTAGCCTGGTGCAAGCAACAACAAGCAACTAATGACAACAAAGGCACAGATAATAAGCAAGGTGGTGGTGGTAGATACAAGGGAACAAAGGGCAAGTTTCCTCATTGTCCTAGTTGCAACAAGACGACTCACATTGAAACTTTTTGCTAGTACATACCTGGTGTACAATGCAGGTTATGCAAACAATTTGGGCATGTTGAAAGAGTGTTCAAAGCAAGGCACCAACAATAATAAACTTCATCTCAGTAAGCACAAGTTGTTGACAACCCTGAACCTCAAGAAGAAAAGCTGTTCATGGCTTTGGTTCATGAAGAATGCAATGCCACCAGTAGTCACTCATCCACTTGGTTAGTTGACAGTGGTTGCACACACCATATGGCAAATGAAAGCAAATTAAGGCACTCAGATTAGACAATGAAGCTGAGTACACCTCCTATCAATTTGAGAGTTACTTGCAAAAATGTGGCATTCATCACCAACTCACTATAACATATACTCCATAATAAAATGGAGTTAGTGAGAGGAAAAATAGATCCATTATGAATATGGCCAGATGTTTAATGTTTGAGAAGGGTGTGCTAAAGGAATATTGGGCTGAGACTATCAACACCGCTATTTGTTTAATAGATTGCCTACCAAGGTACTTGAAAGTAAGACTTCATTTGAAGCTTTGTATGGTGCCAAACCCACTACGAGTCATCTCAAGGTGTTTGGTTGCTTGCGTTATGTTCATGTACTTGATGCAAAGAGGGACAAGCTCAGTCACAGAGCTAAAATTAGAGTTATAATGGGGTATAGTAGCAACTCTAAGGCTTATAGAGTGTTAGAGGTGAAAACTAAGAAGATTATTGTTGCTGGAAATGCCAAATTTGATGAGGATGCTTCTTGGGATTGGGAAAATGGTACTGCTATCAATAAAAATTCAATCGAGGATGTTTTACCCTTCGAACAACCTACTAGTGATGATGAATCATATTTAGATGATGAGTTTGTTGTGAGAGGGATAAGAATTCTTTAAGATATCTATGATAGGTGCAACGTGGCATCATTGGAACCCCAAAATTTTAGTGATTCCATCAATTCTCCACATTAGAAAGCAGTAATGGAGGAGGAGTTGATGATGATTGAGAAGAACAACACTTGGCAGCTGGTGTGTAAGCTAAAAGGAAAGAACATAACTAGTGTAAATTGGGTTTTAAGGATCAAGCTTAATCTAGATGGCTCAATCAACAAACGCAAGGCAAGGTTGGTTGTGAAGGTTATGTTCAAGAACTTGGAATTGACTTCATAGAGACATTTATTCTAGTTGCCAGATTTGACACCGTCAGGTTGTTGCTGTCAATTACAACTCATAACAGTTGGTGTGTCTTCTAGCTTGATGTTAAGTTAGCGTTCGTTAATGGAGAGTTGGAGGAGGAGATTTATGTTGATTAACCTCAAGGTTTTAAGATTGCAAGGCTTGAAGATCATGTGTATTTGTTGAAGAAAGCATTGTATGGATGAAGTAGGCTCCTAGAGCCTGGTACAACAAGATTGACATGCATTTGGTAAGCTTGGGGTTTGAAAGAAGCTATAATGAAGCAACTTTACATGTCAAGCAATCTCATAAGCTAGTTTTGGTGGTGACTCTCTATGCAGATTACTTACTTGTCATTGGTAGCAATCAAAATATGGTGATTTAGTTTAAGAAGGAGATGAAGAAGGTGTTTGAGATGAATGACTTGTGATCTATTTCTTATTTCTTCAGAATTGAAGTGCTGCAAACTAGTCTTGGCATCTGCGTTCATAAAAAAAAAAGTATGTTGAGTTGATCATGGAGAAATTTACAATGTCAAATTGCAAGCCTGTTGCAATACCAACAGTGAAAGGTGAAAAATTGAAGAAGGAATTTATGCATGCTCTCTAGATTTATGCAATACCAACAGTGAAAGGTTTGCAACAAGCATGCTCTCTAGATTTATGCATTCTCCAAGTCAAATTCATTTTGCTACAGCAAAGAGGATCCTAAGGTATGTGAAAGACACAACAGATTTTAAAGTGTTTTACAAGAGTTCTTGCCACACAAAGTTGATTGGTTTCACCAATAGTGATTGAGCTGGTTTTGAAGATGATATGAAAAGCACTTCAGGGTATTGCTTCTTTGCCAGTTCTAGTATGAAAAGCTGGAACAGCAAGAAACAAAGTGTTGTAGCTCAATCCACAGCAGAAGTAAACTATATGGCAGCTGTTGTTGCTGTGAATCAAGCATTATGGCTCAAGAAAATCCCTGTTGATTTGGGAATTGAAGGAATGAAATTGTGGAGGTTTTTTGTGACAATCAATCTACTGTTGCCATGGCCAAGAATCCAATATTCCATGGCAAGACCAAACACATCAAAATTAAGTTTCATTTCTTAAGGGAAGTGGAGAAAGAAGGTGAAATCAAACTCAGACATTGTAGGTATGAGAATCAACTTGCTAATGTCCTCACCAAGCCTTTGCCTAAGGCTAGATTTGAAGAAATAAATTAGAGGAAAGTTGGGTTTGCACTCTAGCACTAGTGTCAAGGAGCAGTGTTGAAGCAAGTGGAGTAGCTTGCTAAGGCCTACAGCTGCCTACTATTGATGCACTAGAGCTGAAATTGCAGCTAGAAATTGAAGCTGTTAGTGCTACTGTTGATGACTACAAGTACTAGCATTTTTTTGTTATTTTGTTTTTGTATAATTTACGCTTTATTTGCCAGTGTTTGAATGTAATATTTTATTAAAGCATGGCTGTGAGATTTTGCTTGATTTAAGCAAAGATACAAGTTAAGGTGATCTTACTTAAATTAAGGAAAAGTTGGTAAAGTAGTCGTTAAGCTATACTTGGCCATACCATGACTGATTTTTTGTAACTATTATATATGAAGATGAAACAAGAGAGCTGTTGCTGTACCTCTCCACATTTTCTCTCTTATTTCCTTTAATTTTACTCTGTAAGCTTTGAACAAAATCCACCAGAGTTTAATAGCTAAAGATTTAACTGATCCAAGTGGCAGATAGAAAAGTCATCTTAGACAGGCTTTTTTTCTATCCACAAGATGCTAAACTCATAATCAGCGCCATTCTTCTGCTAGGCCGAGCTCAGATCGTATGATTTGGAACTTTGCAAGGGACGGGGGGTACTTGGTTAAGTCTGGTTATCGAGTTCATATGGATAATCGAGTGCCTAATGGTGTTGTAACGCGTAAAGGGTGGAAGAAACTTTGGAAGCTAGATGTCCCTCCTAAAAGTTAAAAACATCCTTTGGATATTATGTGATGGGTGTCTTCCTACTTGTACTCGGTTGATACATAAAGGGATTAATGCGCCTCTAAGTTGTATCAGTTATCCAAGTATGCGGCACAACATCTGAGCAATCAACCGGACTTGCTCGTTGGTTCACATTGGCACAAATCCGAGACTGGGTGCAACTTATTAGATGCAGCACTTTCGTTACAGTTCCTTTGTGCTGGTACTGTTATCAGTCTTCGAGATGAGGAAGGGCGCTTTATGCAAGGAAAGACTCTTTGTCTTCAAGGCATTGGGTCTGTTAGGACCGAAGCTTTGGGTTGAAAGATGCCATGTAGTAGTGTTTAGATTTGAGTTTCAGGAAAGTGGTTTTTAAGTTGGACGCCAAGGATGTTGTGTCTGCCTTTCCTTCTCATCCGGAAGACCTTTCTGATTTGGAAATGTATTTATTGATTGTTCTTTCCTTAGCAAATAGGGATTTGATTTTTCTTTTTTGGTGACTCTTGTTAAGAGGCACACAAATGATGGGAGTACTCATTGTCTTGCTCGAGCAGCCCGTTTAAATACTTGCCCGACCGAATTTCTGCAGCCTCCTTTACTCTCATGGGAGAGTTTGCTTTCTGATTTAGCTAGTGCCTAATAATGTCTTATCTCTTTCTTTTCAAAATAAAAAGAATTTGTATTTTTTATTCATTTCACAAGTATTAATTTCCATATTTTATACTATATTAATAAATAATAAATAATAAATAATAAATAATAAATAATAAATATAAGTTAAGCTAATAAGTCTCTTATATCTTGCAAAGAATTGTATGTAATAATGATTGATCCCTACCTTTGGGAAATTTGTTTGAAACCAAAATTGTACCTTAACATATATATATATATATATATATATATATATATATATATTAAATTTGAAATATAAATTTTAAGTCATATAATATCTTACACTATAAATGTATTATCTTATATTTTTATGTGTAAAAATATAATATGTTATGTATATACATATATTTTGATTATTAAGTTTAAGTTGTATTCAACACAGTGCATGTTTTATTTAGTTTAAATTTTAATTCGATTTGATTTACTCAGATCTTTGCTTACTAATTAGTCGCTTAATTCTTCAGGAATAGGCTCAAATACTGAAAATTCTACGCATGGTTCCTAATGAAGGATAAAAATAATATAACCAACAAAAGAGAAGCGGATAACATTATAGGCTCAGATAGAGAATTAAAAAAAAACAAAAACAATAAGTTTGTAGATAAAGATAGCAGGATGACCACCTCGCAATGTGATCACTTCACAAGGAGAGATCAACTCTTCTTGGTTAGGGAAGTGAGACGTCTTAAGTACAAGAAAGATGACTAAAACAAGATATAGGAAAAACCCATTTTTACCTAGGGGTGAGCAAAACCGAGCCGAAACCGAAAAATCGAATCGAATCGAGTGAATTCGGTCTATTTGGTTCGGTTTTAAAGTAAATTTGGTTCGGTTCGGTTTAAAAAAATAAAAAAATTTGGTTTTCGGTTCGGTCCGGTTTAAAATTGAGAAAACCGAATAAACCGAATTTGTGGGATTTTTTTTAATTTTTTTTTAATTTGAGTTTAAAAAACTAAAAATAAATTATTTTATATAAGATAAAAAAAGTCCAACAACCCATTGAGCCCAAAACCGAAA
>CATIWR010513206.1:0-48492 GCA_949677035.1 Omphalea diandra | reverse complement strand
AGGGTCAAAGGTGACTTTATTACCTTTGTCACACAATTGACTTACACTTAACAAATTATGTTGCAATCTATCAACTAACAAAACATCATTAATTAAGGAGCAACCATTCTTACCAATGGTTCCAATGCCAATTACCTTACCCTTGGCATTGTTGCCAAATGTGACATTGCCACCTTCTTTTTCTTTCGAGGCCATGAATAGCTTCCTATTGCCCGTCATGTGCTTTGAGCATCCACTATCCATATGCCAATTATTTGATTCCTTGATGGCTGCCAAACATTTCTACATAACACAAATAAATCATCTCTTCTTTGGTACCTAAGCATACTTAGGTCTTAAGGGGTTAGGTATTGAAAGGTCCTCCAATTTAAGGTGAGCCTTCTTAATGTAACAATAAATGTTAATATGTCCATACCTCATGCAATAATGACATTGGAGTTTAGACTTACGAGTCTTTCTGCTTTGCACAATCTCAGTATGAGGAGGAGGCCTTCTCATACTTTAGTTATGTGTATGAGAACATGAGCATGCATGTATAGATGTAGATGTGAATTTTTTGTATGTGTTGAAATTAACATGCTTCTTGTTATACATATAAGCATGATTGCCTTTACTAGAAGTAGGCCTTGAGCCATGTTGTGTTTTCCCTTTGCCCTTAGGCATTGTGGATTTAGCGCTTTGGGCACTTTTCTTACTAACAATCTCATTGCTTGAAGTTTGAGGTTTTGAGGCTCTAATGAACTTAGTGAGTGTAGATGTAGAGGTTGAGACTTCATTGAAACCTAGACCATGCCTAATCAAGGGAGGCCTTTGTGATACTATAAGTGTATCCAAAACTTCCTTACCCTTATGAAATTTAGAAATAGAGCTTCTAAGCTCAGTGACTTATCCCTTTAAAAAATCATTCTCTTTTCTTAATAAAACTAATGATGAAGATGATTTGGAAAGATTTTCCATTGATTTTTTGAGTTCTTAATTTGAAGTCCTCAATTCACTTACAAAATCATTAAAGGATTTGTAATCCCCCTCTAATTTTGAACATTTCTTCTTATAAGATATCATTTATGATTTATACTTATCACATCTCATAGTGAGAGTTTCTAAAAGCTCTTCTTCTACATCATCTAAGTTATCATAATCTGAATGAGAATGAGATGAAGTGCTTACCTCATTAGGAGAGTCTTCTTGAGCCATGAAGCATATATTGGCAATCACTTCATCTTCATAATCCTCACTTGAGTTATCATCCCAAGTGGCTTTAAAGCTTTTCCTCTTCTCTTTGTCCCTATTCTTCTTCTTCATTAGCTTGGGACAATCATATTTGATATGGCCTTACTTGCCACACTCATAATAAATGACTTCGATTGATCTCTCTTTAGGATTAGGAGTAGTTTTCTTGAAGTTTCTTCTTTCCTTTCTTCTTCTAATAAGCACCTTGGTCCTTTTAGAGAGCATTGCTAGTTCTTCTTCCTCCTTGTCACTTTCTTTTTCACTTGAACTTTACTTCTTTCTCCTTAGAAGCAGACTTGAGTGACAAGGTTTTCTTTTCATGTTTTTTAGAATTTTCTCCTTGGCCCCTCATTTTCTTCTTCTCCTCATCTTTCTTTAAGGCTAACTCATGAGTTAAGAGTTTTCCTATCAAGACATCCATTAGCACCTTCTCTATTTCTAAATTAGATTCTTGGATATTGCACACTCCAGCACCAAACTTTTTAAGAGGCAAAGACTTTAAAATTTTAGAGTTTACCTCATGATTTATGAGAATCGTACCAAACTTCTTCATGTTGGTGATGATTGCTAGGAGTCTATTAGTCATGTCGGTGATGCTCTCATCCTCCTTCATCATGAACAACTCCCACTCTGTCACACACATCTTTAGCCAACTGGATTTCAAACCAAGGTGGTGCCTTCATGATAGTTCTCCAATGTTATCCATATCACATGGGTTGTTTGGCAATGTTGTACTCTTTCAATCTCTTTTCCTGAGAGAGAGCTTAGAATGATTGCCATGACTCTCTTGTTCTTGCCATTTGATCTTCTGTGTACTTCAACCCACTCTTCTCTAGGAATGAGTTCTTCACTCCCATCCGCCACTTTGGTGGGTGGCTTCCATTCTTTAACCACAACATCCCAAAGATCCACCACATCTGTATCAAGATAGATCTCAATCCTATACTTCCAATGAGTATAATCAGTTCCATCAAAGTAAGGCTTGAGGTATGAGTGGATTCCTTCTTATACCATGATCTTTACTCACCTAATTAAGGTTTTTAGTGAGACTTGGCTCTGATACCACTCGTTGGCTTAGGGCACCAAGAAAGGGGGTTGAATTAGTGCTTAATTCAAAAATTAAAAAGAGGGTTAATGTGTTTAAGAAGATGAGTAGGAGAATAAGGATATTGACACAAGTGTTTATAGTGTTTTGAGTGTTAACTAACCCTATGTCCACTCCCCATTTCTCTACATTTGGATGTGTCACTCAACTCAATAGGTGTTTCTAAGCTCACACTAAACTTTTACAACTTGTGTTTTATAGGCTAATGCAAAAACCTTTGACAAGTGTTTTCAAGGCTCACACTAAAACCTCTTGCAAGTGTTTTCAAGGCTCACACTAAAACCTCTTACAATGGTGTTTATTGCTCACACCAAACAATCACTAAACCATAAATGAGAATTGAAAGAATGAGTAGCAAATTAGCAAGAGTATGGTTACAAATTAATGAATTCTCTTGCATTTACATTTGTTTGGTGGAATATTTATAGCTCATATCCACCAAAGAGACATTGGACTAAAACTATCTATAAATCTCAAAGATGTATTAGGCAGATTCAGCATTAAATGTTTGTCAGGCTGAAGTCGCAGTCGCTACTACCTTTTCATGATCGCGAATTTCTAATTTCCATAAAAGAGCCAAAAATTTTGACGAAAAATCTCGTTTGTGTTTAACGGCTAGTCCACATGTCAGCTTTCCATTGGTCATCCAAGAAAATATAGCCATTGTGTTCTAACCATTTTCAAAAGTCACAGTCGTGAGAAAACAACGCCTTAGGCGCAACTGAGATTGCGAATTCCTCTATTTGAAGAGGAAACTTCAACTTCTTGAGTCACGGTCGCTATTGAATTTTTATCCTCCCAATTTTTTATCTTTGAATGGACACTTGGGACACTTGGCATGTTGTGGTTGTGGCTTTGGTTCCCTCCTTTGTCACTATGAAAGTAGTGATCGCGACTAAGACACGACACTCACTATGAATCCCTCTATGACTAAGGCTTGGCAATCTTTGCCTGGTTCGCGACAATGAGATAGCTTGAAATTTCTTCTGTCCTAGCTTCATTTTTTTCTTGTGATTGATTCACGGTCGCGATTTACCATACACACACCGCGAATTAGAGTAATCTTTACAAGGTTGGAGATTTTGAACTCCATCCAACTTCCAATGAAAACATTTAACTTATAATTTGCAAAACAACACTTAATGAAAGTATTAGAATTAATCAATCTCTTTTGTCAAGATCAAAATAGGTTCATGACTTAGGTTAAATTAACCTCGTCCAACAAAAAGTAAACAATAATGATCACGCTCATAAATTATGCTTGACTTGGTGGTGAGTTTTAAAAGATGTCTTAAGCTTGTTCTTTGGCTCTATTTTTGAAGAAGCCTTATGCAAGCTTTGACAATTGATCTTCCCTTAAAGCTAGATCACACTTATTTCATCATTTTTGTTAAAGAAAGTTTTCACAACAGAATAAAACTTTTTTTTTTTTTACCATTTTTCACTTTTCTCTGCTTAATTATGTTGTGGGAGAGTCTTTATACATAGAGACATGAAACTAGTCGTTAGAAAGAAAACTATCACTCTATGTCAAAAGTTGTCATTCAAAACTTATTAGACAGTCTCCACTCCCGTTGTTGGGTGAAAATACAACTTTATTAGCCATTGATTTTATTGAAACGTCTATTGAAACTAGCTATTAGAGAGTGTTCTATCTCAATGCTTCTCTTTTGACTTTCTCAATTTTTTAGTCACCAACTATTTCAATAATTGTTAGAGCTCCTCAACACTTGTGGGAATTAAATTTGAACTCCTATTGGGATATGGACAATGCCAATTGAAAATCTCTAGGAGGATGTGAACTTAATGCTCTATTTTTTAAGATTTTGCATAGCTTTTTAACGACTATTGGCTTTGGTTCCATTTCTATTGAAAAATGTCTTGAGGCTTTTTGAACATTTAAGCATCTCCAGTTGAAAGGGTACATAAACTTTAACCCTGCTTGAGTGCTTTTTCAATGTCCGTTGGTATAAGTCCAGAGCCAACATTGAGACTTCGAGGGTTTTGTTCACATCAAACCATTTGATCCAATGCCTGTTGCAAAAATGAAATGCCTGCTAAGGTATTAATGAGCCATGCCTATTGCGAAAATGTAATGTCCATTGCGAAAGTTAGTTTACAAAGCTCAAGAGTTTTCAACATCTAATGCCTGTTGTGCAATGAGTGAGTTGATGGCTAAGGGGCCCAGAAACCTTAAAACATATTTAGGTGTCACTTCAATGCTTGTTGAGTATCTTCGACACTCGTTGATAAAGTTACAATGCCTGTTGAAATGTAACAACATCTGTTGGCTTTGAATACTTAGAGTTTTTCCAAAAACTCTTCTATTTAAAACCTTTGATTAACAAATTGATGTACTTGCAAGATCTTACACATAAACTCAAACAAGAGTTAGCTTTTATATGTGTTTGTAATCATCAAAGCAAGTTTGGTTTACAAAAACTCCTAAGGCAAATCCAACATAAAAACTTCAAATGGATATGAAGGATGTCAATTAGACCCTAAATTGGATTGTGGAAGGGCTATATTTGTCACTTGTAAGTCCAACTACTCCAACTGGCTCAGATGCAGTAGTAGAGCCTAAGGACAAGCCTTAGAACATTCCATTGGACCTCACCCCCTATCATCTTCATGTTGCATATTTATCTTTGTTTCATTTCTTTTGTCTTTAATTTTCTAAAAAATGCTAATGTAAGGGACGACATTTCTTTAATAATATACATATTTTTTCACTTTGCTTCTCCTATATGAGTTTCCTTTAGTATTTATATACCTATGTACTAATTTTTTATAATGACAAAGAGGGAGAAATAACTAAAGAACTTGGAATGTTATAAGAAAGGGGGAGAAAAAATGAAAAACATATGACTTGACTTGTATGAATTTGTTTTACAAAGAACTTGGTTTTGTATAACTTGTTCTAATAATGCATGAACAATAAAACAAAAGGGGAGTAAAATGATCCATTATAACTTATGCACTTGTATGTTATACTTAAGATTTATATGATGAACATTCCTTGCAAGATCATTTATCCTTAATAGATTATTTGTCATCATCAAAAAGGGGGAGAATGTTAGACCTAGCTTAGGAGTTTTGTTAAACAAAGCTTGTTTTGATGATTACAAAAACATCTATAAGTTAACTCTTATTCATGTTGGTGTGTAAGATTTTATAGTTAATCTTTTGATCAAAGGCTTGCAAAAGAAGAGTTTTTGAACAAATTTTAAGGATTCAAAGCCAACAGGTGTTGCTGCACTTCAACAGGTGTTTAACTTCATCAACGGGCATTGACAGTTTCTCAATAGGGGTTGAAGTGACACCCAAATATGAGTTAAAGGCTCTGGACCCCACAACCAATAGCTCTCTCAAGGCACAACAGGTATTGAATTACTGAAATACTTGAGCTTCGTAAGTTGACCTTTACAACGAACGTAGCTCATCGATACCTCAATTGCATTTTTGCAACTAGCCTTGGACCAAGTGGCTTGATATGAACAAAATCCTTAAAGTCTCGACACAGGCATTGAACTTATACTAATGGGTGTTGAAAAAGCATTTAGGCAGAGCTAAATGTTTTGGACCTTCCAACGAGGCATGTTCAAAAATTTAATAGGCATTGGGATCCTTTTCAATGGGCATTGAAAACAAGCCAACAAATGCTGAGACACTGCAAAAAATCTTGAAAAATAAAGCATCGAGTTCATATCCTTCTAGAAACTTCAACGAGCATTGTCTATAACCCAACTAGTGTTAAAGTTAAATTCCAACAGGCATTGAGAATCTCCAACAGTAATTGAAGGAGTTGGTGACTAAAAAATTGAGAAAGTTAGAAAAGGAGTGTCTAAACGAATCTTTCTCTAATAGCTAGTTCCAGCGGGCATTTCAATGAAATCAATAGTCGTTGAAGTTGTATTCTCACCTAGTAATGGGCATGAAGACTATCCAATAGGCTTTGAGTGACTACTTTATGACATGAACTGACAACTTTCTTTCAGATAGCTAGTTTCATGTCTTTACCTATAAAAGTACTCTCCCGCAATAGATTTTCAAAAAAGACAATGGGAAAAATTTTCATAAGCGAGTATATTTTGCTATATAAGCGTTCTTTAATAAAGGGACAAAAATAAGAGTAATCTACCTTTAAGGGAAGATCATTGTCAAAAGCTTGCAAAAGTCATCTTCAAAACAAAGCTGAATAATAAACATTAAGACATATCTTAAAACTTTCCACCAAGACAAGCAATTCTTGTAAATGTGTTCTTTATTTTTTATTGCTTGAGTGAGAATATTCCTTCTCATCTTTAAGTTGTAAATTCTTTATAGAAATTTTTTTTTCGTTAAGAGATATTAGGAGATCCAAACCATTTTTATGAGAGGTTTAAGATAGTACTTGTAAACTATTTTAGGAAATGGTTTTAGAAGCACCTAGAAGTCTATTGTAATGGCTTGGCAGCGCCCGAAAACTACTAGTGTAAAAGTGATTAATAACACCTGGAAGCTATCTAGATATGGAAGACTAGAGGAGATGACGTAGGCAGGATTTTGCTAAACCTCCATAAATTTACTGTCATGATTTCTCATTATTTTTGCAGATAACTTTAATTGTTTTTACTTGCCATTAACATATTCAAATCCTCCTTTTAGGGCACCAAGGGACAACACTAATGACCATCTAATGCAAAACAAACTCTCAGGGATGAAGGTGAGTTCCTGATTAGCGACTCATTTTTTCACAATTAAAGGTGCAAGTATTAGGTGATTTGTGAGGTTCAACTAAAGAGTAAATAAGTAGCTTGCTTTGATAAAAGTTTAGGTAACACAAATATAATTCATTTGAATATGATATAAGATTATCATTTACCAATAAGAAGTAATAACAACCTCAGGTAATAACTAAAATACAAATTCTTCTATTTTATATCTTTGTTAGGGATTACAACAATTAGGCCTCTACTCCAATTATTTTGATAGAAGCACTAAAAATATATAGCTTTAATTATGAGGAAGAAACATACTAAAAAAAGGGGAAAAAAAGCCTTTACCTAAAGGGTGCTCCATTTAACTTAAAAGATATTTATACTAAAGCATCAATCTAAATAATATTTATACTAGCCAAATACCAAAACCAATACCTAATCTTCCTAAAAACTATATAATGGAATAGCCATCAAATATCCTCCAATACCAAAGAGGAGCATAAACACTTCCCATTTAAGAATAATATACATTAAAAGAGAATAACTGACTTTGAAAAGCCCTCAGCGAACACGTAGTATTAGTTTGCCCATAAAAGTATTTAGGGATGTTATGAAAAGCATGATAGACCTAAAAGTCTATACTAGCAGTTACTAATGGACAAACTCTCAATTTCATACTTGATGTAAAAATCATCATTTGCTCTTTATTTCTAGTAGTGAATAGAATGAGAAAATTGCTAGCATTGTAGTATCTAAAGATACAATCTATGATGGTCAGAGCCATGTTATAAATATTAAAAATATTATGTGAAATTGTAAAGCTCTACAATTTACACTAGTCATTACTTGAATTGTGGTTAAAGCATAGACTCTGATATGTAAATTATATTAAACAAGGTAAAGCGAATCAATATCCTGGTTGTAACCATCTATCTTTGGCCTAAAATAGCAAAAAAGAAATATGCATTTGACACCAAACAGATGATTAAAAAGCTGGCATGGGATCTCTTAAAGTATCTATCTTTTTGCCCATTTCTTAATTCGTTATACAAAAATATGAGAAAATGGTAGAATTTAAGGCAAAACAATAATGGGTTTGGAGATAATAAAGAAAAGAAATTATGAGAGATGATGAATAGTGATAAAAGTAGGTATTAAGGGAGAGTTTTAAGCCAAATAGGAAGAAGAATAAGTAGAGAATGAGAGAATTGCAAGCATAATATTCTTTTTGGGCATATCTAATCTTGGCTTACCTACCTATGAAAAGGGTGACATCTTGAGGAAGAGGTTTAGGATGGGAGACTTGCGGATGATGGATGAGAGGTAGAGGAGAGTGCGAGCAAAATAAAGGTTCTTATTAGAGAGAGAGAGAGAGAGAGAAGGGAGAAATATCTAAATTTTAGGGTAGATTTTACTTGGCTTTCGACAATATTGAAAAAAGAATACTATAAAATACCCATATTAACCTCAGTTATTTAATAAAAAAACTATTGATCAGGATTGAATGGTATAGATCTAATAGTCAAAATTATAAAATGGCAAGGTGCCATAATGGCACATTAGAATGAGCTCAACATATAAATCTAATTGGGGGAATGGTGATGTCTAATGTGATGTCATTCTAATTTTACATATATAGTTGACATATTAAAATAAAATTTATTTTTTTAATTCTAATTTTGACTTGTTGATTGGCACAATATCTTCAACTTAGAATATAATTAATCCAATTGAAAATTTTAGAAATAATTATAAATTTAATTAAATTTTAAATTTTGTAGATCATTAAGTTTATTTAATATTATTTAATTAAAGATTTAAGTTTTTTTTATCGTTAAGTCTATTTAATATTATTAAATGAGAAGTCAAATATTTACTATTGTTAAAGAATATTTTTAAAATCGAATCGATTAGTAAATCAATTAGTTGATTATCTTTCAATTTAATCAGTTCAAATAGTTTAATCGATTTAGTTCAATTACTTTAATAATAAATAAATTTAAAAATATTATTAAAATAAATTTTAAAAATAGAAAATAATATTAAAAATATATAAATATAATTATAATAATTAAAAAGTAAAAATATATTTGTAATAATTAAAAATATAAAAATAACATTAAAAATAGATTCAGATTATATTAAATTAATTACTAATATGGTTTTCAATTTTATTAATTCAACTAATAGGTTGGATCCCATTTTCAAAACATTATTGGTGCATGAAGAGTCTTTTAATTAATGTGCGATGTTGATATGTCAAGGTTCATGAATGGTTGTGGTAGTGTTAAATGTATTTAAGATAAGCCTATTGGTCTAAAAAAATCAAACTTTTATGAGTTTTAACTATTGTATCAAATTCTTTAAAATTTTATCAAATTAATCAAATTCGCAAACTTTTTAGTAATTGTGTCCAATTTGTAAGGTTGATCAAAATTGAATGATACGTTCATTACCATTATATGACACATATTCAGTTTTAACTAGTATTATGAATTAGACATAATTATCAAAAGATTTGTGAATTTAGCTAAATTGATCAAAATTTAAAGAATTAGATATAATGGTCAAACCTCACAAAAGTTTGAATTTTTTTTAAAACTAATAGGTCTTTAATATATGGAGAGTCTAGCTAGCATGTGAATAAAACAGACCCAAAGGGGCAAGTGGGCCATTATCTTTTCAAAAAATTTTTAAAATTTTATTCCTTATTTTTTTAAAATTTTCCTATACATATATATGTTCCTCATTCTAATTAAAAATATTTTATAACTTAGCCCCAAAATTTTAAAATTCTTTAATTATATATATATTTTTATTAATAAATTTTTTCTACATTACATTTTAAAATTTTTAATTTATTAATTTAATTTATATATATATATAATTAAAGATATTATTTAATTATAAAATATAAAATAAATAGAAGATTAATTTTATTTTTTAAAAATATATGTATTCACCCTCAAAATTTAAATATTAGGCTATCACTATATGTGAAAAATCAATGGCTATTATAAATTGTCTCGTAAGTAATCATGGTTAGTAAGTATAATCAATTTTTAAATTCTTAGCCCAATCCATACAAATTATAATTCTAAACTACTAGAAAAATTGTAATCAAGCTGAACTAAATTGAATCAAAATTAACCAAACTAAATCGAACATAATCAAATCAAATTGAACCAAAGCAAACAAAAAAAAAAATTTAAAATACAAGCTAAATCGAATCAAATTAGTTTATAAATTGAATCGAACCAAATCAAACAAATTCTAAATGGCATCAAATCAAAAATGAAAATAAATAGTAAAATTCCAAATTAAACTAAACTAATTTACATTTATGATGATATTGATTCTTTAATTATAATCCAATTGAAAATCGAATAAAAATCAAATCATCCTGAATGCTTGGTACCAAATCGAATGTGTTTTCATCAAAGTAATAAATAATTTAGCTATTTCTATTCATTATATATTTCTTAACTTTTTTAATTACTTCTCATTGTGACCATATCATTTTTTTTTAAAAAAAAAAAAAAGTTTCCCAAAAATTTGAAACAAAATCAAAATTTGCAAATCTCTAAACTGCCCTTACTTTTAACAATAAATGGGTAATTTGTACTTGTGATAACTATGCTATAGTGCATATTCTATTACACTCATAAAAAATAAATTTTTTATAATCAAGTCACTGAAATACAGTTAAGATTTCAATTGACTTATTCTAGCCAATTAGAAAAAAATCAACTGCCAGAGTGTTGATGTGGAATTAAATAAGATTTTTTTATGTCATAAAGCTAATGACATGTGGCTGATAACATGGAAAGAGCTACCATGTCATCCCCCAATTTGAGAACTTTGTGTTGCCATCTTCACCCAAGCTCCACCTCTTTTGTTTCATTGAAAGTCAATTTCACATGAATGTCTCAAAATAATGGAGGAAAATTCTTGTAGCAAAAAATGAAGAATTAAATAGTCACCAACTCCATATTCACACATCAAGAAGAAGAAGAGAAGATAATTGGAAGATGAGTCAAACATTTCAAAACTAGTTGGCACCGCCACTCTCTTTCTCTTCCTATTTGAAATTAACTCTTTCTCTTCCTATTTGAAATTAAAAACCGCATTCAATTTGCCACTTCATGGTTGCCTTTTGCTTTTATCCCTCTTTTGTATATATAACTGAAAATAAAAAAATTATTTATAAATCATTTCTCTTCACGAACATCCTTTTTTCTCTCCTTCTCTTTTTAGATCTAATTATTTTGATCACATGATACAAAGATTCAAACTTTTTAATATAGCATTATTGCCTCCTTCATTTTTCATTTCTTTTTTAATCTTTTCCTTTTGTTTGTCCCTCACATCTTTTTTTAGGTTGTATTAGGAGATATAGGGCCATCTATCTTGTATTATCTTTTGGGATCTATTTATAATGCTAATTAATGTTGTAATTTGTTATTGCTTCTGTGAGTTTTTTGGATATGGATTTATTTTTCTCAATTTGGATTGATTTGTTGAGAATGTTGATCTATTTTTTTTTATTAGAAATCCTCTTTTAGCTATTATGGTCTTTTTAAATGTATGCAAGTTTTTGATTTTGATGTGAAATTCTGATACAAGATTGTTGTGTTTCAGCTAAATTTGATATGTGATGAAGAATAAATATTAGGCTTGATACAATATAGAGAGTAAGAATTGGACAGCTATTTCCACATCATCAACCACATGTCATTAATTTTATGATATGAAAATTTTTTTATTTAATTCCACATCAGCGTTCTGGTGGTCGATTTTTTTGCTAATTATTCGAAATAAGTCAATTGCAATCTTAATTGTACTTCAATGACTTGATTGTAAAAAATAATTTTTTCATGGCTATAATATAATTCATACTATAATATGCTGACTAGGTGTAGAAATTACCTAACAATAAAGCTATTAGGAACAAACTTTGTTAAATAACCTTAATCTCTCAATTTTTGTGACAGTCTTGAGTTATAGTTGAATCGACCAACCTATTATATTTGGAAAACTAAAAATTGCCTTTGTTTTACTAATTTGTTTCAAAAAAAACAATTATAGGTTATATCGCATAAAACAATGTCAAGGACATTTATGACATTTAGGAAACATATTTACTTATGTGCAAAAACTACATTTGTTAAAAAATAAAGCAAAACTAACATACTAACAACAATTAATGAGATCTATACTGTTAGTTATGTGCCCTAGGCCAATTTTTGTATTAGATAATTTTTTATTAATGTCATAGTTGCAGTTTTATTAAATATGTCTATTATATTACGTTTGTAGTTAAATAATAAATTACATGAATAGTTAATTTTACTTAAGGTCATCAAGTATGTAACTTGATAGTAAAATCTTTAGGTGTAAAGAACTCTATTCTAAATTGACCCTAGTTGGTCATTATTATTAGGATAATAATGAATGAAGACTAGTATGTGTTTTGATTAATGACTATGTTTTACTAGTTATGAATATGGTATATTACGTTAAACGTAAATACATGTTTAAGAAATATTGTGTTGGACTAACCTGTTATGAGAACATTATATGAATAAACTGTTATAAGTAATTCTCATATAATATTATTAACTTAATCTTCGGACTTGAAAATCACTATAGATTCCAATATGATGAACTTTATGTTTTAATATAGTCCAATATTATCTTTAATAAGATGATCATATAGACTAATATTGAACATGGACTAATAAATATAGAAGAATATGAGTGGTTGAGAAGGAATTTGTCCCTTATGTATTTATGAAAAATATATCTTTGGGCCCCTCGATGAGTTAAACTGAAGAGATTATATAGTCATATTGAAATAAATTGATAATGGTTATCAATGTCATTTTACATCAATCCACTTGGACATTAAGAAATAATTTAATTGAACTACATAAGGATGACAAAGTCCATGTCTTATGTTCCATTGACATATTGTTAGGCAGAGGCCTGGAAAGCCAAGTCAAGCATCCTACCGCTAGTGTGCATTCAAAACATAGCATTGGCTGCTACGCAAGTATAAGGAAATAAAGTTGTGCCTTCGCCAATAGCTGTGACTTTTGGCATAGTGGTAAGAGTTTGATCTTGACAATTGGTATCAGAGCTTTGTCTCAAACAAAGCTTTAATTGAGTGAGAAAAGATCATGACACAATAAGGAATCTACAGTCACCTCAAGGCTTACTTTGATGAAACCAATTATACTCATTGAAAGTATAGAATGAAGATCTATTTGGATAGTAATGTGGTAGATTTGTGGAACATTGTAGTAAAGGAATGGAAGCCTTTAACTAAAATGGTAGATAGTAGTGAAGAACTAATTTCAAAAGAAGAATGAGTAGAAGCACATAAAAATTCAAATGGGAAGAATAAGAGGGAAATGACCATTCTTCTTAGCTCCTTCTCAAAAGAGGAGATTGGTAGAGTGCAACATTGCCTAACTGCCAATGGGATATTAAGGCATTGGAGAACTCTTATAAAGGCACTACTTTTTTGAAATCTTAGAAATGTATGTGACGGAGTGGGAACTCTGCATGATGAAAGAAAATGAAAGCATCATTGACATGGCAAATAGACTCTTCTTCATTGTCATAAACATGAAAAAGTTTGGAAGAATTCTCACCAATTGAGGTAAACACTAAAATTCTCAAATCTCTTCCTCTTGATAAATTTGGTATAGAGTTTGTAGCATATAAGAATTAAATATGGAGATTGGAAAGGTGTAAACAAATGTCCTTATTGGCAAGCTATTTACTCATGAATTAGTCTTAAAAAAGGATGGGAGATTAAGAACATGAGAGGGCCAGGAGGCAAAAATGAAAAAGTTGAAAAGAAAACTCTTGCTCTCAAATCCTCAAACAAAGAAAAGAAGGAAGTAGTTTCCTATAGTGATAGTGATGAGAGTAAGAAGGAGGAAGAGGAGCTAGTCATGCTTTCAAGGAGGACCAAAGGGCTCGTAAAGAGTAGGAAAGATAGGAGGAACTTCGAAAGAGTATCTCTCAATTTTAAAGACAAGAAGAATGAAATGACTTGCTATAAATATGGAAAATAAGGTTACATCAAATTTAAATGTCCTAAGCTCAAAAAGAAGAAAAAGTAAGACAAGAAGAAGAAGAGTGTCAAGGCTACATGGGATGATAGCTTAAGTGAGGAAGAAGAAGATGAAGAAGTTGCCAACCTATGCTTCACGGCTCAAGAGGACTCTTCTAATGAAGAAAGCACTTCTTCACATTCTTGTCATGATTATGGGGACTTAGATGATGTGGATGATTAGCTTCTTGAATCTCTAACCTTGAGATGTGATAAATGCAAATCTGAAACGAAAATTTACAAAAAAAAATATTTAAAACTTGAGGATGAATTTAAAAAATTAATTGATCTTATAAGTGGCTTAAGGACTTCTAATGAAGAACTCAAAAATCCTTAAAAAATCTTTCTAAATCTTAATCCTCTATTGATTCTCTAAGAACAAAAATGACACTTTAAAAGGTGAAGTTATTGAGCTTATGAATTCCATCTTAAGATTTCATAAAGGGAAAGAAGTTTTAGATACTCTGATTTTATCTCAAAGACCACCCTTAGTGAGACATGGTTTAGGCTTTAATGTAGCTTCCTTATCTTCATCTTCTCCTCCTACATTCATTAGAGCATTTACATTTTAAACTTCTAATATTGATGTTGTTAGGAAGAAAAATACTCTTAGCATTAAGTCACTTGTGCCTTAGGGAAAAGGAAAGGCTCTAAAAGGCTCAAAAGCTAAGTCTCAAAGAGTAAATCATGTATACATCTATAACAAGGGCATGCTTAAAGGCACACATATAAAAACTTCTTTTCTACCCCTTATCACTTATACACTTGCATGCTCTTATACATACAAAGTATGAGAAGGCCTCCTACTTATACTAAAGTTGCACACAGGGGAAAGACTCATAAGTCTAAACTCTGATGCCACTATTGCATAAGGTATAGACATATTAATGTATTTTCCTACATTAAGAAGACACACCTCAAATTAAAGGACTCTTCTAAGCCTAACCCCCAAGGACCCAAGTATAATTAGGTACCTAAACAAAGGTAAATTGTTTTTGAGTTGTAGGAATATTTAGAAACCACCAAAGAAGATAATGATTAGCATATGGATAGTGGGTACTCAAAGCACATGACTGGAAATAAGAAGCTATTCTTAGAGAAAGATGGTGGCAGTGTCACATTTGGAAACAATGCCAGGGGTAAAGTAATTGGCATTGAAATTATTAGTAAGAAAGGTTGCTCTCTTATTGATAATGTTCTTTTAGTTGAAGGATTGAAACATAATTTATTGAGTGCAAGTCAATTATGTGACAAAGGTAACAAAGTCACCTTTGACCTTAGAGAATATCGTATTACCACCGTGATGGATAATAAAGTAGCCTTTAAGGGTGAAAGGAGAGGCAATACCTACTTAATTGACTCAAACAAAAAGCCTAACTAATCTTTTAAGTGTCTTATATCTATTACCAAATGAATCTTGGCTTTGGCATAGAAGGTTTGGGCATGAGCTTGTACACATTTTATTAAAAGGAGAGCTAGTAGAGAGTCTTCCAAAGCTTAAGTTCATAAAGGATAAGACATGTGGACCTTGCCAAATGAGAAAGCAACACCATGCTTCCTTCAAAGCAAAAAATATTATAAGTACTTCTTAACCTTTTCAACTCATTCATATGGACTTAGTTAGACCCATTAAAAATGCTAGTCTTGGTGGAAAGCATTATTAATTTGTCCTAGTTGATGAATACTCTAGGTTCACTTGGGTATCCTTTCATGCTCATAAGAGTGACACTTCTAATGCTTTTAAAAGTTTTGCTAAAAGAGTTCAAAAGAAAAAAGGTTACTTCATTTATTCTATTAAAAGTGACCATGAAAAGAATTTCAAAATGAATCTTTTGAAAATTATTGTTTGGAGAATAGGATTTCTTGTAACTTTACTACATCTAGAACATTATGATAAAATGTTATAAAGGATTACAACCAAGAGGAAGACATTGATTATGTTGAAACCTTTGTCTCCGTAGCAAGATTACAGCCTATTAAGATTCTTTTAGCATTTGCATGTTATATGAATTTTAAGATTTTTCAAATAAATGTTAAAAGTGCATTTCTAAATGGTTTCATTGAGAAGTTTATGTTGAAAAATCTCTGGAATTTGAGTCTCATATTTTTCCAAATCATATTTTCAAATTAACTAAAGCGTTATATGGTTGAAAACAAGCTCCAAAAGGTTGGTGTGAAAAAGCTTAGTTAATTTCTTTTGCAAAATGATTTTGAAAAAGACAAGTTTGATACTATCTTATTTGTGAAAAGACACAACTAGGATACACTCATTGTGGAAATATATTTTGATGATAACAAATTTGGTACTACTAATGAATCTCTTTATAAATAATTTACTAAGTGTATGACTAGGGAGTTTGAGATGAGCATGATAGGTGAGCTTAAGTTCTTCCTTAGTCTTTAAATCAAGCAAACTAAAGAGGGCATCTTCATCAACCAGGCCAAGTACATAAAGGATATACTTAAAAGCTTTGGCATGGATTGATGCAAAGTAGCAAAAACACCAATGAGTGTAACAATCAAGCTAGACAAGGATGAATCGAGTAAACCTATTGATGAAAAGAAGTATAGAGATATGATTGGCTCTCTCCTCTATCTTACCGCATCTAGACCCGACATTATGTTTAGTGTTTATTTATGGGCTAGATTCTAATCTTGCCTTATGGAATCTCATTTGAATGTCGTTAAAAGAATTCTTAAGTATTTGCATGGCACATGAAATTTAGGACTTTAGTATCCTAGGAATTCATCTTTTAGTCTTCTTAGATATTCATATGTGGATTGTGCCGATAGTTTGATAAATAGGAAGAGCACTTCTAGAACTTGCTAATTCATAGGTGAATGTTTAGTTTCTTGGTGTATCAAGAAATAAGTTTTGGTTGCCTTATCCATCACCCAAAGCAAAATAATTAGCGGGGGGTTATTATTACACCCATGTTCTTTGGATGAAATAATAATTCAATTATTATGGCAAAGATATTGATCATGTTCCTATCAAATGTGACAACACAAGTGCAATAAATCTTTCTAAGAATCCCATCTAAGATTCAAGAAGTAAGTATATTAATATTAGACATCATTTTCTTAAAGATCATGTCCAAAATGGTAATGTGGAATTAGAATTTATTGACACCAATCACCAACTTGCAAATATTTTTACCAAACCACCCAATGAAGAAAGAATGAACTTCATCAAGAGGGAACTGAGGATGCTAGATGAAAGTTTCTTAGGGTAAAAATTGATCTCACTTTATGAATTTCACTATGCTTGTCAATAGTAATTCATTATTTGATATGATTGGTGATTGCGTGGTAACTTATTGTGTTAGATGTTGTAGATGTGTCAATTCATTGTGTAATTGTGCTTTTCAATGCCAAATTGCTTGAATTAATCATCATAATATTATTTTGATCACATCAAGTTGGGGCTCATGTTTCTTTCATGTTTTTTTTAAATGCCTTATAATTCACGATCAAGATTTACAATTAACGGTCACTACTTATAAGTTCTTTTTCAACCTTTTAACATTTGTCAATTCATTATCGTTATTTATGATCACTATGATAAAAATTCTCAAATTTCAAATATGTTGACCATTGATTTTGTTCTTTCTGAGGAAAATCTTAACCATTACTCAAAAATTTCATAAACAGCATTCGCGAAAAGCATGTAGTGGCTGTGATATGCTATAACCATTAGGCATTGATTGATTTGATAATCAAATGGTGCCTTTTCCTTATTCAATGCTCATTTGACCATTTTATAACTGCTTCCCCTATTCTCTGCCTATTTAAGTCTCCTTCACACCCCTTCATTCCACTTTTATCATCTTTTTTATCATACCTCTCTTCTCCTTCCAATTTATCACGTACATTTTATTTTCCTCTACTTTCATGACACCTAAGAAACTTACAAGATCAAAAAAAGGAAAGGGGGTTGACCAACCTCAAGGCCCTCCTTCTCTTCATCTCATGAAGGGAGTCACAAAGGAAGAGAATGAGAGATACAAGGCCAACACCAAAAGATAAAGTAACCCAAAAAATACCTTAATATTTCCTTCTTGAAACTGTTAGTATCAAGGGAGAAATCGAACAATTTCTCTCTAACCTTGGCTAAAATGAATTCATTTTTCATGAATAACATGGCTATGAAGAAATTGTATAAGAGTTCATGTGCACCATGACTCTTAGTCGAAAGTGAAAATCTAAAGCAAGTTTGTATGGTATTGTCTTTAGGGCATTTAGAGGTCTCTATTTCATTAGTTTTGCCTAACTTTCCTCCCGTTTTAATTTCCAAACCATAGATGATTTTCCATTGATTATCTCTTCCTTTGACATCATTTATTTCGAGTTTTGGTCTAAAATTTTCATTGAAACTAAACATGATCCTAAAACTTTAGTAGGCAAATACATCAAAACCTTAACCAATTGGCTTCTCCATAGAATTATTACCTTTTCCATCAATACTAAAGGTGATGGAAATGAAAAAAGTCTCTCAAAAAGACGTAGCTTTTCTATTTTGCCTCATTAAAAATAAGCCCATCCAAACTGGGATATACTTTGTGGATCAATTGATCCATATGAGTACTAAACCTAAGAGCCAATTTCTTCTTCCTCTCACATCACAACCATATATAGGTTTGTGGGGGCTTTGAATGATGAGAATGAAAAATTCCTCATAAAGTATCTCCCATCCCAAAACTTTCTTTATTTGGCCTATTTGATTAATACCAAGGCCATTCATCCTAACTCCTATGCATATACTTTAGGATCCGATGGGAAATGAAGCAAGAGACAATTCATGTCTCTAAAAGAAAGAGGCTAATGATTGAAGACGGTACTCAAGAGCCCATTCCATCTTCAAAGTGCAATATAAAGCTAAAATCCAAGTAGTCTTCCATCTCTCTCTTTTCCATCAATAAGAAACTTGACAAGGTTTTGCTTGGTTGAGCTTTTTCTCTCTCACCTTTATAGTGACTTGGTTGACCTTCAATAAAAAGTTGGTGCTACTTCATGTCATCTTCCTAATTTTGAAGAATAAGAAGACACCTACGAAGAAGAAGGTGACCAAGAGAAAGAAGGAGATGAAGCCCAAGGGAGAGGAGATTAAGAATTCTTTAAAGATAGTGATGATGATGATGATGATAATATCTCTCCTACCTTATAGTTTTCTTTTAGCTTTATTTCTTATTCATTTTTTTTCATTTTTAACCTTTTCTATTTTAATTTTGGCCTAAATGTGTGATCAAACATATTTATACGTTTCACTTATATTATGTATCTTTTTTTAATAAAAGTTTGAAGTATGTTCTTTCTATGGTTGATCACTGCAAATTTTAGTTCGATGAATGATATTCCTTCTTTAGTAAAAATTTTAATTACGTTACTTTAATTCTTAACTGATCAAAATCACATAATTACAATTATCCTTATCATTGTATTGCTTGTCCTTACACTTAACTTTCTTTTTTTTTTTTCTTGATAAAAGGGGAGAGCTTTCATGTCATTAGTTGAGGGGGAGTATAAATTGAGGGGGACCATTTCAACCATTTCAATTTGTCAACCATTTCAACACCACACACTCTAAAATAAACTTATACATTCTTTATCTTTTGAAAATTCAATCTAAGTTGTCAAAATAAAAAGGGGGAGATTGTTATATTAGGTTGATCAAACCTAAGTCAAAATTCCCTTTTAATATTGATAATGTAGATTCATAAGTTCTAACATCCATTTCAAGTGTTGATCTTATAGATATTTAGCTAGGATCACATTGGAATTTGAATGGAAGCCTTAGTCTCAAAGAATGAAATTTGTATCCTAATTTGTAATCATGAATCAGATGGTTGTGATTGTTATCTTATAAAAGAATTGAATCAATTTGGGCAGATGATTTCATGGCTTATGTCACGTCCAATGCCATAACCGCTACATTAATATTCACTTAAAATGAATCAAATCTTCAACCAAATTTTCCCAAGTGTTTCAAAGAACCTTTATCAAAATTCACGGTAGCAAAATAATGGTCAAAATCATGATTTTGGTGGAACAATATATCCATTTGGGCAAACGATTTTATAATAATTATCATGTCTAAAGAAGTCAATTAGAGACCCCAACTTTCATTCTTAGTCTACGGATGTAATGACTATTTTTTTCTAAAGAACCAATGGTTTTATTCCACGTGGACTAACTATTAGATATAAATGGGGTTCTCTAATGCAATTAAAAAAAATTTAGTGTTTTGTGAATATCGCGACTACGATTATACAATTTTAACTGTGAACCTTATTTGACAAGTATTTGATATAGATTTGCCTAACACACATTGTAGATTTGGGTATAGTTTTGTTTCTAATGCCTATTTGGTAGGAGTAATCTATAAATACTCCACCAAATGGGCATAAATGCAAGAGAATAACATTCATTGTAGCCAAATTCTTGCAAATTTATTTCTCAACCTTTAAGCATTCAATTTCTTGTATTTGAGTTATTGTTGTTTGTTGTGAGCATTAAACACCATTGGATTTGGGCTTGAGAATGAGCCTTTGATTGTAAAACTTTTGTTCAGGTTGAGTGTTAGCCTTGTGAAACACTAGTGAGGTTGTGTGTGAGCCTTTGTAAAAACATAAGTTGTAAAGTTAGGCATGAGCTTTAAAACAACATTGGACATTAGTGAAACACCTAATTGGACGAATTAGGGAATGGATGTAGGGTTAATTAATACCTGAACCAATATAAAACTTGGTGTCTTCTATTCCTCTTCTACTTCTTATATTTCTTTAATTCAAAATTTTCTACCAATTCAACCCCTACTCTTGGTGCACAAGGGCCAATTAGTGGTATCATAAAAGGTTATGAGTTTGAATCCCTTGAAAGACATGCTGTTATAGTGAGTGGCTAGCAGGTGCTATGGGGATCATTGGGCAGAGGCCTAGAGGGCCAAGTCCAGCATCCTGCCACCAATGTGCATTCAAAACCTAGCACTGGTTATTATGCAAGTATAATGAAATAAAGTTATGCCTTCGCTAATAGTTATGGCTTTTAGTGTAGTGGTAAGCACTTGATCCTAACATATATAATGTGACAAAAAGATTATAATACTATTTATAAGATAAATTAGGTCAGATTAATGACTTTCACATAATTTGGGTAGTCATAATGTCTTATTAGAGGTCACTTATGACTTGTGAGTTAGAAATAAATTTTTGGGTCACTACCAACATTATATGAACCTACAGGGTCGTACACATAAACATAAAACATGCCCAGAAGGAAAATTATATTTACTACACTCTCATAAAGATAATTAAAGATATTGTCTTAAAATATCAGGATATATATTTTGTTTTCAAAGTTAAAATAAAATAAGATATTTTATTATCTACATCTCTAAAGATATAGAGTTTCTATATATATATATATATATATGAACTTTTAAGATATATATATTTAAGGGTTTTCTCAAAAACATAATGTGTATTTACATTACCTTCAAAAAATAAAAGAGAGAGTCTCGCTAAACCTTAGTGTTAGCATGCTATTTGCCTTGGAAACAATATGTTCATATGGATACCTATAGAGGATGTTCATCATTTGGTAACATCTAAATCCAATTTCAAACTCGAGGTATGGTGTTACTAGTATAAACCCCCTCTCTACCTTCCAACAATCTCACAACTCTTGCTCGAATTGGTAGGATTCACATCCTTTTTATTTATATAATAGAATTATAAGGATCCTTGGTGGGTTTTATGTGTTTAAAATTTTTATTTTTTTGCTTTGTTTATTCTACAAATCCAACATGGACGCCTTAGTGCCATCGCTTTAGATTTTCATATACATATTTTCTAAAAAAAAAAATATTATTTTTACATATTTTTACCTATTTGTATATTTTATAATTAAATTAATTTTTATTTTTATTATATTTATATTCCTAAAATTAAATGAAAGTTTATAATTCTAGATTTTTATAATTTTAAATATTATAATTATAATTATAATACTAGTTACGTGATTCTACAATTTAAATACTAAAATTGAGATTTGAATTATAATTCTAGCTCAATTTCAATTAAGGTCCATTTGGATAACAGAATTGGAATTGAAATTCAAAATTCTAATTCTATCAAAATTCGAATTGAGTTGGAATTTTGATTCTAGTGTTTGGATTATGAAGTGATAAAATTAAAATTGAATTGCAATTACAACTTTAATTCCAATTCTAGTTGTTTAGATGGTGAAATCATAAAATAGAAATTATAATTAAATTAAAATTATAACTAAAATTAAAATGTTTTAAATTTAAAATTATAAAATCTAGACTTCTAAATTTTAATTTAATTTTAGACATAAAAATAGTAGAATATATTATATAAAAATAATAAAATATATTAGATTAAAATGATTGAAAATAGTCACAATAAATTTTCACTTGAGAGAAATTATATTGAAAAACTTCATTACTAACTTTTTCATTTTAAATAGACTTTGCCATAATTTTCATTATTTTATAAAATTATCATCATTCACTCTAATAGGATCAACTCTCAAAGTGAATAGTCCAAGAAAAAACCTTTGTAACAATCTTTAAGAAAAATAAAGTATTTTTTAAAGGGAAAAAGTAATAAAAAATCTACTAAATTAGTCAAAAGTTCAACATTTTATATTACTCAAAAGCACAATTCATTGAAAAAATTAAAAATTTATATGACTTAATCGTAAGAAGAATAAATGAGTGCTGAGAGTTGTGAACTACATTAAAGTAGGTAGTTTCAAATTTTCAATAACTCTTACAATATTGAAAACTAAATTCCATCATATTAGAGAATAATGAAAATCAAAATGCAATGTGTTACACCACACAAAATTAAAAAAAATGAATTGAACTACACCACAGTCTATATGTATAACTGTTATGATGCTTAGTTATAGAGATTCTCAAATGTCATTTATTCACCTTTCCTTATTTTCTCAATGCCAATTCCACCTTCCAAAAATACAAGCAAATCATAATTTACTAAATCCTATTATAGGAACTAAAAATAATTAATCTAAACATAGTGCATAAATATTAATGATGTTAAAAAAGTGATATTGCATTGATAAATATTGTAAATGCTAGTATAAAGATGATAAGAGATGTCCTTCTAGTTATAGCTTTTAGCTTACTCACGACGTGCTGCCTCGTAAAGCTACCAAACTAGTTGCATTTGTATTTTTAGCACTTTAAAATTAAAGGGAACACATAATTAGATTTTTTTTTCACTTCATTATTATACTACTAATTATTGGAGGGAAAAAAAATGCATAACAGATATTATCAGAACTTTAGCCCTTGATTACAAGGATTGATATAAATAAAGCTCAATATGTATAATGGATTTATGGATGGTGCATGGAAAAGTGAAACCCCAAAGATAGAGATTGGACTTTCAATGGATGGATTTAATGGATCATTGCTAAGCCAAAACTAGGCCATTTGAACTCAATTTTAGTTATGTATACTTTTTATGGGCCCCGCTATCAAGCCCAACAAAATGGTGTAAAGTCCAAAATTTCATATTAGGACAAATGTGAACACAAACTAGTGTGAACAAAACACAAATGAATAAGGTTGTCTTGTCTTAACTATAAACATGTTACAAAACATTTTCTCACATCATGGGAACTTATGTACTAAGACAAAACATTACCAAATTTGTGCACCATTCAAGATTTGACATTTGGCATCCAAGATTTCCAAGATCTTCCAAGATTCAAGGCTCTACATGATCTATACAAGATTTTCAAGACTCTACAATATCTTTCCAAGACTTTTAAGATTGTTCAAGATTTTCAACAACTCTTCAAAAATTACTTTCTATTGGCCGAATTCAAGTCATTATCTTTATAGGGTTATCTTTAGTAGTCTTTTGTTGTTTTTAGGAGATCTTTGTTAGTACTTCTTGCATTGGTCAAATAGCTTCATTAGCCAATCACAATAATTTATTTTTTGTTCGATTAAAACTACTAGATTTAAGTGTTTTAGGGAGGTTAAAACACTACATGGTCGAATACACCAAGGGTTTCCTTAGGGCAAATTTCTTTTATTCTTCTATCATTAGCTAGGTTATCTTATAAGATTAGATGTAGCCCTTCATTCAGGCATGATTAATGTTGAATGAAAATTATTCTTTTGGCTTAATTTCTTAGTGAGAGTGTTTTCTTCTTTAGTTCTTGGAAGAACTTGGTGAGTTTGTTAGGTGGATTCATAATAACTTTTCAAACTTAGTAATTTTAGGCTTAAAATTGGCTTTAGCTAACCTAGATATTGAATTACAACCTTTAAATCTTTGTAATTAAGGTTGCTAGAAACAATGTTGTCTAAAGGTCTAATTAGGGTTTAAAGTCTTTTATGCTTGATTTTTCAAACAATCTGTTCTTAAGCATATGACTAAGGTGTTAACACATCCTTACTTGTATCATTTGGTATCAGAGCTTAAGTTTTTCAATTATCAAGTAAGCATCCTTCGTTTCATTGTGTTTACATATTCCTTTTCTTATTCTAACCATTTGTTCATCTTGTCATTTCGTCCCAAATGGTTTTGTTCTTCTTTTTCTTCTCTTCTTCAATTCAACCTCATCTTGTTCTTTATGTTGCATTCAATTTTCTTGCATTAACTTTGATTGTTTCATGATAATTATGTGTTATTTAATTAATCACATCACTTCCAATTCGTTCTTGCATCATAAAAATCATTAAAATTAAAAAAAAAATTGTTTGTATTGTTTTCTTTTTTCTATTATGATTCTTAGTAATTTTAGTGCTCACTTTTGTTTTTCATTGTTCTTTCTTTATCAAATTCATTTTTTATCTTGTTTTAATTAATTCTTTGCTATTCTATTTTATTTTTAAGGCCATTCAAAGTCAAAAAAATACAATAAGCTTGTGATTGAACTCATAATTGACCAATTTGGCATAGTCTTGTTTTTGGTGTTTATAATATGTTTCTTGTTAACTTAGCTTCCAAATTATTAAAAAAAAAAAAAAGAGAGAGAAAAATGTCATTTAAAAAAAAAAGATGTCAAAAAAAAAAAAAAGTGAAAGAAAAGAAAAGAAAAAGAAGCTAAAGAAAGAAATTATGTTAAGATTGTGAGAAAAGAACTGAAATTGGATTTTTTGCAAGTTTGATTTGGCCTTGAACTTCAATTTCTTTGACTCAAACTTTTCAAATCCTAATTTCTTCTTCCTTATTTAAAATTGCAAATTGGCCTCTAACCTTTGCTAAAACTTATTTCTTTCCTTCCATTCATGTTCTTTGTTATCTAGAATCATTATAAATTTTGAATTGCTTATTTATTAAGTAATTAGGAATTTATTTGACAATAGTAATAATAGTTCCTAAAGAACTTAAAGAAAAGAGTTTTAAAGGGAAAAGGCCAGAGTATGTGAGATTATAAGAGGGAAAAAGCCTTGTGAGATTATAAGAGAGAAAAAGCCTTATTATGTGAAACAATAGAGGAGCGTCATCTTTTTTAGTGTAAACACATGAGGGAGTGATTTGTGAGGTTTTCTTTTATTGTTTTAACATGATAGATCCTAATGGTGGTCCTAAGTGGAAACTTTTTATAAAGAGCATGCAAAAAAAATAAAAATAAAAATAAAAATGGAGCAACTGATGGGCAAAATGGAGCTAATATCAGCTAGCCAACAAACTAACACATTAAACACCACTAACCAAACATAATTCAACCTAGGCATGGTAGATTGATCCAAGAGGATGATGGTGACCCTATGGGTTCTAGCTTCCTACAGCATGACAAGTAAGATGGCAATTTGTAGTATAAAGATTGAAATACCTATTTTCCATGGTAATGATCCCAAAGCTTATTTATCTTGGGAAAAGATGGTAGATTTTATTTTTAAATGCCATAATTATAGTAAGGATAAGAAAGTAAAACTTGATGCTATAAAATATATTGATTATGCTCTTGTATGGTGGGATAAATTAAGGCTTAATAGGCATAGGAATGGTGAAGATCCTATTTGTAGGTATGAGATGAAAAGGGTAATCGAAAAGAGATTTGTTCTTTCTTATTATGATTAAGAATTACTAACCCCTTCGCAAAAACTTGTGCAAGCATCTAGGAGCATGTAAGATTATTATCAAAAGATGAAGATTTCTTTAATTTACGCCAATCTTGAAGAGGATGAGGAACAAAGAGTAGTTTTATTTCTTAGTGGGCTTAATAAGGAGATTATTGATAGAATTGAACTTCAACATCATGTAGTTTAGGAGGAGGCTAACCATATGGCCTTAGTGGTGGAAAAATAACTTAAAGGTAAATCTTCCAAATCCAATTGTCCTTTTTCTAATTGGACTAACAAATTGAAAGACATTGGAAGGCCTAATGTAAAGTCTAAAGTTAAATTGTATCAAGGAGGTAAGGAAGGAGGGAAGCCGAAGAATAATCCCAATAAAACTGAATCATTAAAGCCCAAGCCCAATTTAGTTGAGAGTTTTAAATATAAAGGGTGTGGACATGTAGTTAAGGAGTGCCTAAATAAAAAGACCATGGTTATTATTAATGGGAATATTGAATGTAAAGATAGAGATAATGATGTAGGAACTAACCTCTATATGCCCCTACTTGTAGATGCTAATGATGAAGAATATATTGTTGAGATTAATAGTAAAGAACTTTTATTTGCATGACAATCTTTGAGTGCCCTAATCAAAGGAGATGATAAGCAAAGAGAAAACATCTTCTAAACAAGGTGTAAGGTCTAAGGCAAGGTAGTTTCTTTAATTATTAGAAAAAAAAACTTAATTGTGCAGCAAAAAGAGAGCTGTGAGAAAACCCATGAGAGGTGTGAGGAAAAAGTAGTAAAAGGAAAGGATATAGTGGATACACATAAAAAAAGAGTGGTGCATGCAAAATGAGAGAGTGTGTAAAAGAAATTCCTATGATAAAAGAGAGTGATGAGAGTTATTCTTCCAAGACTACAAGCATGTTTTTGTTAAAAGAATATATTACACTACTAACTAAATTTATAATCTTTTGTATAATGCTTTTATGTCTTTTTAGCAAGGTTATGAAGAATGGTTTTCAATGGAGGTGCTTAGCAAGTAAAATAATCAAACTCTTAATTCTCATGACAATGATGCTATAGTGAAGAGTGAGGTTGCAAAATTGTGTAAAAGGGAGTTTTCTAGACTTTATTTTAATGTTTGTTCTTGTTTTATGTGTTTTAATCATAGATTTTCTTATATTAATTAATGTTTTTGTGTTTCTAGCTTGTTTTCTTCTTTTAATTTACATTTTTACAAATCTTTTTATTTTAAATGTTTTCCTTCTTTTTTATATGTTTCTTTTTCTTTTTCAAATCATTTTTCATCTTCTAGTTATGATTCGTTTTATTTTCAATGTGATTCTTCTTTTTTTTTTTAATTTAATGTTTAAATGTTTTTAGTCATTTATCTTTTAATACTAAATGTTTGTCTTCATGTTTATGTGTTTTAAAAAGTCATTTTTGTTTTAAATGTTTGTTTCCTTTTAAATTTTATTTTAGCTTTTCTTTTTTTCATTCTAAAATGTGTTCTTTTTAAAGGACTTTAATTCTTATTTTTCAAACTTTTCTCTTTCTAAACATTTTTCTTCTTGTTTAGTGTTTATAAACCATTGTTTTATGATTCTTCTTGCTTTAAGCGCTAGTTAGGAAGCAAATTTTCTTTTGATTTTGAGGGTTCTTTTGTTTCTTACATTTCTAATTCCTTTTCCAATTTTAATCCTTGATCTTTGAGTTATAGTTATCTTCTTAAACCTAAATGTTCCTTTTTTAGTGTTTTTGGTAAAAATAAATTTAATGTTTTAGTATTTCTTCATACTAGATGGAGGATGTTTTCTAAAGTTTATTCTTTTAATTTCATTTTGCAATCTTTTCCTTTTTTTATTTTTGTGTTCTGATGTTATTTTAGGTTTCATGAGACTAGTCTTTATTCTAGGTGGAAATACTTATTCATTACAAGGTAAATTTTATGTAGGATTCTTTGTTAGGTATTAAACTTATTGTTAAACCTTTAGGTTCCAAGTATTGTTTTGATAATCACATGCATATCTAAGAGTTAACCTTTGTCTAAGTTATTTATGTTAATTTTTACAGGTACATTAATATGTTGAACTATGATGATTGGAGAAAGAGTTATGACTGACAACTTTAAGTATTAAGAGAGCAAAGATCAGAAAAACTAAGCTTTAAAGTCCAGCAAGTGTTGCCATTATCCAACATGTGTTATGACTCTAGTAATAGGCATTGAAGGAACTTGACAGGCATTGGAGAATCACTTAGCATGAGTAAAGTCTTCTAGACCTCACAACAAGAATTGTCTTCTATTTCAGTAAGTGTTGGATAACTCAAACACATGAGCTATGCTTATGAACTTTCTAATGAGTGTTAAGATTTTGTAACATGTATTATTCTTAGACTCATAACAAGCATGGTACTTTTACAACAGGTGTAGGATCAAGTGACTTAGATTGAGCTAAACTTTCAAGACTTCAAAACTAGTGTTGAACATTCATCATGAGCATTGGAAAAACACCCTAGATTAAACTAAAGTTTTGGACCCTCTAAGGAGGCATACTTAATAATGCAATAGGTGTTGAGAATGTCCAGCAGACATTAAAAGTTCACCAACAGCCATTGAAGTACTATTAAATTTCTTAGAAAATAAAGCATCAAGTTCACATCTTTCTGAAAATCTATAATGGTCATTGTTCATACTTTAACAAACATTAATGTTAAAGCCAACAAGCATTGAGAATATCCAACGACCACTAAAGAAAGTGAATAAACAATTATAAAAGTCATAGGAAGAGCATTGAGACAAACTTCTCTCTAATAACTAGTCCCAACAGGTTTTTCATTAGTGCCAATGAATGTTGAAGTTGCATTTTGCTTGACAACCACCCATTTTCATGAAATCAATGATGGTTGATGACTTAACAATGGTCATTGGGAATTCCCTATGAGCATTTAGTGTCTACAACTATAATATTAAGTGTCAGTTTTCTTTCTAATGGATAGTTCTTTGTTTCAACCTATAAAAGGACTCGCTCTCAATAGAAGCAAGTAGAGAACTATTCTATTAAGCGAGTATTCTACTGTGAAACCTATTTTCAATAAAAAAAGGTGAACAAAGAGTGATATAGAAATCAAGAAAAGTTCATTGTTTAATGGTTGGAGTTATCTTCAAAATAGAGTTTGAAGAACAAGTTTCTAAATATTCTCTCAATACTATCAACCAGATTAAGCATACTTAGTGATTGTACTTTAAAGTGTTTTATTGCTTGAGTGAAAACATTATCTTCATCTTTGAAGTTATATTTTGTTTAAGAAATCCTTAATTAGGGGATCTTAAAAACCATAATTTGTGAAAGGTTTAAGGTAGTACCTGAAAACTACTTTGGGGATAAGATTTTAGTAGCACCCGTAAGTCTACATATTAAGGGTTGGTAGTGCCCAAAAACTAACTTACCATTATAAAGGTTATTGGTAACACCTTAAGCTATATAGATGGTGAATGCTCTAGTGGAAATTCTAGAGGAGCAGACGTAGGAAAGTTGTGTATAACCTCTATAAATATTGTGTCTTGATTCTTCATATATTTCCTCATTTAGTTTTTATGTATAGATTTACTTGTCATTACCCTATTCAATCCCTCTTATAGGGTACCAAAGGATAACACTTATGTTTGGATTTGGTTTTTTTTTTTTTTTTACAGGCTAAGATTTAAGGATGAATCTTTCCAAAGAATGAGGGAATAATGTAAACAAAGCCCAATAGGTCCAATGGATTCATCGATGGTACATAAAAAAGTCAAAGCCCAAAGATGGAGATTAGACTTTTAGTGGATGGATTTCGTGGATCATTGTGAAGCCTAAGAAAAGGCCTATTTGAACTCAATTTTAGTGATGCATACTTTTTATAGGCCCCGCTAACAAGCCCAATAAATTGGTGTAAAGTCCAAAATTTCATGTTAGGGTAAGTGTGAACACAAACTAATGTGAACAAGACATAAATGGATAAGATTGTCTTGCCTTAACTATAAATATATTACTTAACATGTTCCAACATCATGAGAGCTTATGTCTTAACACAAAACATTACCAAAATGTTCACCAATCAAGATTTGACATTTGGCATCCAAGATTTCAAAGATTCTTCAACATTATTCTAATATCTTATAAGATTTTCAGGACTCTATAAGATTTTTCCAAGATTTTCAAGAACTCTTCAAGAATGACTTCCTATTAGTTTAATTCAAGTCTTTGTCTTCTTAGGATTGTCTTTATTAGTCTTTTGTTCTTTTTAGGATATCTTTGTTATTACTCCTTGTGTTGGTTGAATACCTTCATTAGCCAATCATAAGACTTTCTTTATTTCTTATTTGATTAAAACTACTAGATTTAAGTGTTTTAGGGAACCTAAAACACTATATGGCCATATACACCTAGGATTTCTTTAGGGCTAATTTTGTTTATTCTTCTTTCATTAGCTAGGTTTTTTTGTAAGGCTATATATAGCCCTCCATTCAACCTTTATTAATACTGAATGAAAATTACTTTTTTGGTTTAATTACTTTGTAAGAGCGTTCACTTCTTAAGTTTTGGAAAGAACTTGATGAGATTGTTAGGTGGATTCTTAATAACTTTTCAAACTTAGTAATTCTAGGCTTAAAATTGGCTTTAGCTAATCTAGGTCTTAAATTACAACCTTTAAATTTGTATAATTAAGGTTGTTGGAAATAAAGTTTTCTATAGGTCTAATTGGGGTTTAAGGTTTTTATGCTTGATTCTTGAAGTGGTTCATTCTAAGCATACAATTAACGTGTCAACACACCCTTGCTTGTATCAAATAAACTTTCCCCTAAAAATGGTTTAAAATTGATGTTGCAAAATAATTTTATACATTGGATTTGAGTATTTAGAGAATAAGAACTAACATGCTAACATTAATATATTAAAAAAAAGAATAATTAATCTATTCCAAGAACAAAGCAAATTACTAGAATCAATGATAAACCAAGAATAACATTTTGAATGTGTTCCACATCAAACAATACATATTGAACATGCGTATTATCAATAAAAGAGATACATTATATTCATTGAAATAAAAATATAACCAATCATATTTATAAAAGATACAAAGCTTTATGGATGCACATTCAATGCAATTGAAGGATAAATGAGCATAAAATATCAAGTTATGATGAAATATAATGATATAGTTTGCTTTATAATGATTTAAACTTGTTAGTATTATTTTTTTTAGTTCAGATAAAATTTCTATACAATTTCCAAATGTGCTACTTGTAAAGATGGTGGGTTTACTGGGTACAAAAGAACTTGTTTACAATATGCATTTTAATTATAGTTACCTAAGGAGCTTGACAAATTATAGTTAGTGAAGTGATTGCAAGCCAAAAAAGAAATGGCATCTTTTCCCTCGACTTGAGAAAACTCACAAAAAAAATAAAAGAAAATTAAATAAGTAAAGGCCAAGGTCAAGATTCCTTGCCCAATTATTTATTTTTTTGTAATTGAAAGAGCCAAAATTATTTGTCCCTCACCTAATTATGCATACAAAATCTCTACATTATGGCTGAATTATTATATTGATAGAAAATACAAAACCTAGTTGAAATTAACAACAAGCATACCCAGATGCAATTTTGTCTAGAAATTATATTACTCTTCAACTATGTTTTTTTTTTTTTAACCTTTGGTATATTAAACTAGGGTTAAATACAACCAAATTGATCAATTTTCACTATATTGAGTAATTATTGTAGTATGCATTCAAACAAAACCCTAAAACCAAACATTGAGAATAACAAATAGAGACCAAACTTATATGGTTGTTTTATGTTTTTCTTTGTAGATTTACTTAGTGATGGAAGTTTTAACTCTATGTGGAAAGAATGAAAGATGTCAAGAAGGAGACATGTTGAATGAGAGACAGATGAGGGAGACACGAGGAAGATGAATGCATTTTTTTTTAAGAATTAGAGTTATAATTCTAAGGGTCTAAGTCCATAATTAGGAACAAGATTAGGCTTGATATTTTAAAAGTAATAGAATTACTTCGGAATTATAATTCAAATTCTTAATGGGCTACCAAACATTAAAAATATAATTCTAAAAGCCAATTCCAATTCTCAATTCTAATTCTAAGCATAATTATGACGTCCAAACATTAGAATCACAATTTCATCTCAATTTCAGTTCTAATAAAAATTGAAATTGAAATTTTGAATTCAAATTCCAATTTTGACATCTAATGGACACTAAATAGAAATATATTTATTCATGATAATTTTAATATAGTCATAAATAATCTTGTCATAAATTATAAATGATATATAACACAAATTTTTAACTAGTCACAATAGTAATAATTTTATTTTTTGTCTCATGATTACATAATAATGTTATACATTTATCACAAAATAATTAATATTTTTGTGATTCGTGACAAATTTTATATGATTATAATATAAATAATAATGTCACAAATTATAAATGATATATGACAATTGATATGACCCATATGAATAGGGGCTAGGGCCAACCACATTCATAGTCCAATTTGGCCTTAATAACTACAATAGGAAACGAAGATTGGCTCAGCCCACTATAAAGCCCATAACACCATAGGCTATCGTGGCTCAACCACTTAAGGATAATTGGTCTATAGCTTATCCTGGATAGGAATATTATCTGTTATTAGGAAATTATCTCACTAAGAAGATAATTCTCATAAGGAAACAACCACTAAATAGGAAGAGTTCAAGTCCTACTTCGATAAGGAAACAAATATCTCTAACCACTATATAAAGGACGTGCCAAGTATTCCATAACTTACATTAACTCGTACTATTTGTCCCTAGCATATAACTGACTTAAGCATCAGAGTAGGCACCAACAACTAGCCAAACTCCCCTCACTTCTGTTGTGTTATAGGAACCTAGCCAGAACCATCCGAGCCAACCACCTTAACTCAATTAGAACCACCTAAATCGACCATTATGGTAAGCCTTACAACATCATTAGTGCGATGAACATGGACTTACTACAATAGATTCAACCTTCATCCATTGCCTTTCCTAATGACCTAAAAACCTCATAAACTCACCACCAGTCAACATCCTATACGACATATCACCTACAAACCTCCAAACTCTCACTTCCCCGCCAATACAAGGTAATAAGGCCTCTAGCTTTATCAACCCTCCAAGCCATGATCCTCAAACCACTGCTTAGGTTGTTGTTGCTTATGTAGATTTCATTACCATATTGGAAAAATTGAGCAAATGCTCTCATATAAGAAACCTTTGATCGACACATAAATTATCATGGTCGGGCTATTAAAATTATCACCTCACCACTAGACAAGAGCAGGTGGAGAACCCAACTAGAGAGGAGAGCAAGACCAGGTGATCATACACATGCTATGATATAGATGAGTCTTCATATAAGCCAGAAGGGAGCTAAGCTATGTGGACTCGAAGCATGTGTTGGGATAATGATGCTTTATAAAAGAAGGTTATGAAGCCTATTAAGCGAACCTAAGGCAATGAACACTTCACCCTTGATTATAACTCATATGACCATAATCCTCTTGCTACATAAATAAGAGTCGAGCTAATGCCCCAGGAATTCAAGTTGCCTTTAATCGACAATTCTAATAAGACCATAGAAGCCAACTCTACAAATTTAAATCTAGATTAGAACTTTATAACTACTCTGATTCCCTCATATGTAAGATTTTTTCCTACCACCTTGGAGGGAGTGACACAAGATTGGTATCAGGATCTTATCGGTGACTTTATCTACAGTTTCACACAATTCTATCAGTGCTTTATAGCTCGATTTGTATCAGTAATCCCCTAGGTAGAAATTTCCTCTAATTTGCATGAAGTTGTCAGAGATGAAGGAGAATCACTATGAGACTACCTAGCCAAGTTTAATAAAGTAGCTATGTAGATAAACAACCTTAACCATGAGGTAGTAGTATATGCAATGATTAGATACTATAGGAATCACAAGCTCTTTGACTCTTTCAGTGTTAATCCTCCTAAAAACTTTTATGAGCTAATGAAAAGTAGTGTTGATTCATTCTCCTAGCTGACAACCTACTTTGCATGGTCCATACAAAACCAAAGAGGAAAGAGGACGAGGTGATAGCATAAATGACAAATACCAAGCCAGGCCTCAGCATCATGGACTCTAGTAACAGCTCAGCTCGATATTATACACCCCTTATAACCAGCATAAATGAGGTCTTTTACTAGATCAAAAGGTTAAGGGAAAGGATCCATTTTCATCGACTACTGAAAGGCTCAACTATTAGAAATAAAGACAAATACTACAACTTTTACAAGGATAATGGGCATGATACCAAAAAATGTAGAGACTTAAAGAATAAGATCAAGAGACTGGCCCAACAAGGCAAGCTCAACTAGTTTAAAAAGAGAACCACCCTATAAAAACACATTCATAAGCTCTAACAAGAAGATGAACACAAGACAAAAGCCCAACAACAGACAATATACATGTGTAATTGATGTCATAATATGAGAAGCCACAGGAAGAGATAGTACTATCTCAAGAAAGAGGCAGATCCATTGGGTATACTTTATTAATAACAAGGAAAATGTGGAGGAGCCAATGTTTTGCCCCATCACCTTTTCCACAACTAATAATAATAAAAAGCTCAGTACACTACATGCAAATGCCTTAGTAGTTAAGGGTAAAATTTAAAAATTTTTAGTAAAACAAATGCCTTAGTAGTTTAGGGTCAAATTAAAAACTTTTTAGTGAGAGGCTTCTATTCTTTTACCACAATATCCCAAAGGTTCACGACAACACTGTCCAAATATATCTCCATCCTATAGTTCCAATACGTATGGTTAAATCCATCAAAATATGGTTTGAGATGAGTATGGATTCCTTTTTGTGCCATGTGTCTTTACTCACTCAATTAAGATTTTTATTAAAAACTTGGCTTTGATACCACTTGTTGGCCCTTGAACACTAACAAAGGGGGTTAAATTTGTGGGAATATAAACATTTGGAGGGAAGATAATGAATTTGGAAGATTGAAGGAGAAGGAGAAGAAATGAACACATAAAGTTTTATAGTGGTTCAGATGTTAATGAACCCTACATCCACTACCCAATTCTTCATAATTAGATGTTCTATTATCTCTAAATGATGTTTTCAAGCTCACACCTAACTTGTACACTTTGTGTTTTATGGCTCACACACAACCCTATAACTTATGTTTTAAGGGTCACATAAGGAAACCTCTCAAGTGTTTTCCCAAAGGCTCACACTTGACCTATACAAGAGTTTTACAATCTTGGCTAACTCTCAAACCTAATTACAATGGTATTTAATGCCTACACCTAACAATATCAACTCACATACAAAGAATTTAATTTTGAGAAGTAAAATTGCAAGAGTTTGGTTATATTCAATGTTATTCTCTTATATTCATGTTTGTTTGGTGGAGCATTTACAGGCAATAACTACCAAAGAGACGTTACAAAGAAACTATGTCCAAATGTCTAAGGTATGCTAGATAGATTATGTATTAAATGCCTGTCAAACTAGTTTCACGGTCATAACTGGCATTTCACGATTGTAAATTTTCATTTTGCATTAGAAAGGCTAAAATCGTGGTAGAGAACCCTATTTGTAACTAGCAACTAGTCCATGTGGCATGCTACTATTGGTTTTCTAAGAAAAATAATCATTGCATTCATCCAACCAACCAAGAATTGCGGTCGCGATTAAGTTTCCTTTTCGACATTATGGTGATTGTGAATCCTTCTATATGGTAAGGAGAAAATGCTTCAATAGGTCACGGTCTCGATATCTTTTTCACCCTCATGACATTTTATATGTCAATAGTTATCTTAGACACCTAATAAGCTTGGTTGCGAACTTGGTTCCCTCCATATAATGACAAAAATCGTAGTTGAGATTAAAAACTCGAATGTCACTACGAATCAGACTATATGAAGATCATGTCTTCCTTGGTAGTGTCGCAACTATGATTTGCTTTGTGAATTCGTTTGGTTCAAGTTTATCCATTCTTGTTGCAAGGTTACAGTTATAATTTTAAGGTTCTTGACTGTGAATTAAATGCCTTTGCATAAAGTTTCAGATTTAGACTTTCATCTAACTTTCAATGCAAACCTAACTTAAAAACTGCTAAATTAATTCTTAAAAAAGATGTTAGAACTTATCAATTTACATTGTCAAGATTAAAAGAGACTCTTTACTTAGGTTTGACCAACCTAGTCTGATAAAAGCATTAAGTTGAGCTCTAGTACTTACACTCTTAAAGGTTTCACCAATGTTAATGATGTTTGTAGTACCTCCAATCCCTAGGCTGTCCTTGAGCTTGGTCCTCCTTTTAATATGGTTGAACTTATTCAAACTCTTGAGATGACTTTTGCTCTGCAATTTCAACCACACTTTTCTTTATAGCAGAGTTGATTTTTAAAATCACGTACAAGATCATCAACGAGTGAACCTTTTCCAAGATCAAGTTTACTAAACTCATTAAACACTACATTCATGGACTCTCCAACCACCGTGGACTTTTTGTTAAAGGCCCTATAAGTGTTGCTAGTGGCGGAATAGCCTAAAATATGCCTCATTAATTTTTGAGGCAAAATCTCCAAGGTTGTCCTTAGTATTCAAAATATAACATTTGCATCCAAAAATTCTAAGGTACGAGAGCTTTGGCTTTCTTCCATTTTATATCTCATAAGAGGTTTTCTTCAAAATACTATTTTAAAAACTTTATTTGCAATATAACAAGACGTAAATACTCATTGAGCATTATTCTTGCCATCTCAACCAATGTTTTATTCTTTCTCTCTACAACACCATTTTATTGTGGTATTGTAGGAGATGAAAAATTAAGTGAAATCTCAATTTTCAAATAATAATTTTCAATTCATTTTAAAATTTCTTTCCATGGTTACTTTTAATATTAGCAGTGAAGTAACCTTTTTTATTTTGTACCTTTTTGGCAAAACTTTTATAAGCATAAAAAATATCACTCTTATGAGTTAAGAAACTAAGTCAAGTAAACCTTGAGTAGTTATCAACTAGAACAAATGCATAATGTTTACCGTCTAGACTAGCATTCCTTATAGGCCCAATGAAGTCCCATGTGAATAAGTTGAAAAGGTCTAGAAGTATTACTACATTCTTGGGTTTAAAAGAAGATTGATATTGCTTCCCCATTTTACAAGGTCTACATGTCTTGTCTTTCATGAACTTTAGCTTAAGAAGTCCTTCTACTAGTTCTCCTTTTAATAGATTTTGGAGAAGCTCCATCCTTACTTGCCTAAGTGTTCTATACCAAAGCCATGATTCATTGCTAATTGACACAAGAAACATAAAAGATTGGTTTGCAAAATTGTCTAAATCAATTATTTAAGTGTTGCCTTGCCTTTTACCTTTGAAGACTACATTGTCATCTACCAAAGTTGTAGCAAGGAATTCTCTAGAGTCAAAGGTGACTTTGTTACCTTCATCATATAATTGACTTACATTCAATGAGTTTTGTTTCAAACCATCAACCAAAAGAATATTGTCAATAAAGGGGCAACCCTTCTTATTAATAATTATAATGCCAATTACCTTACCCATGACATTATTCCCAAAAGTGACAATACCATTATCTTTTTCCTTGATAGATGTGATCAAATTTATATTTTTGGTCATATGTTTTGGACATCCATTTTCCATATGTCAATCATTATCCCTATTGGTGGATTCCAAGCATACCCATAAAGCAAAACAAATTCATCTTTGTTTAGGTACCCAAGCACACTTGGGTGGGTCCTAGAGTGTTAGGCTTAGAAGGATCCTTAAGTTTAAGGTGAGCCTTCCTAAAGTAGTAAAACATATTAATGTAACCAAATTTGATACCACAATGACATTAAAGTTTAGACTTCATAGTATTTCTCCTTTATTCTATTATGATATAAGTAAGGGTCTTCTCATCCCATGGCCATGTGAATGCATGCATGGACATGTGTGGTATGATGTAAAAGCATAATGAGAAGTAGAAGGTATGTGTCTTTGTGCATGCCTCTTAGTGTACATGAATCCATGATTTTCTCTTTGAAGCTTAGCCTTAGAGCTTAAGGGTGCCTTGCCCTTACCCTTAGACATAAGAGGCTTAATGCTTGGAGCACTTTTCTTACCAACCACCTCTATGTTAGAAGTTTGACTAATGAAAGCCTTATTAAAAGTAATAGGAGAAAATCTAGATTTGGAAGCTCCATTATAACCAAGGCCATGTCTCACTATAAGTGGCTTTTAAGATAAATGTATCCAATGCCTCTTTCCCTTTGTGAAATTTTGAGATGGAGTTTCTTAATTCAATAACTTCATTTTTCAAAGAGTCATTTTCTTTGCTCAAATAATCAAGTGAGGATGGAGTTTGAGAAAGTTATTCCAAAGATTTCTTAAGTTCTTTATTAAAAGTTCTCAAGTTAAAAAAAAATCATTTAAACTTTTAAAATCATCCTCAAGTTGAGGACACCTTTTCTTATAAGATTTCATTTCTGCCTTATATTTGTCACATCTTAAGGACATGGCTTCAAAAAGCTCATCATCCTCATCCTCAAAATAATCATTATCATAACAAGATTGAAAAGAAGTGCTTACCTCATTAGCAGAGTCCTCTTGAGCCATAAAGTAAAAGTTAACAACTTAATTATCTTCCTCTTTTTCACTATAATCATCATCATTCTAGATTACCTTGAAGCTTTTTTTATTCTTTTTGTTCTAATTCTTCTTCTTCTTCATAAGCTTGAGACAATGGGATTTGATGTGCCTTTACTTGTCACACTCAAAACAAGTCACATCATTTTTCTTCTTCTTGTAGTTGAAATATGCTTTTCTTTGACTTCTTCTTTTATTCTCTTTATTAGCTCTTTAGACCTCCTTGAAAGTATGACAATCTCTTTTTAATCTTTCTCAGTTTCATCGCTCTCACTTGTGCTCACCTCAACTTTTTTATCTTTAATAGAGGACTTGAGAGCAAGAGCTTTCTTCTCTCCTTTATCTCCTTGTCTTCTCAATTTCTTCATCTCCTAATCTTTCTTTATGGTCATCTTATGTGTGAGAAGCTTTCTAATGAAGACATCGGTTGGCACTTTACCAATATCTTCATTGGATTCTTAAATACTACAAACTCTAGCCCTAAACTTTTTTAAAGGAAGAGATTTTAAGAATTTTGTTATTTACCTTATAATTGGTAAGAGTTATCTAATATTTTTCATATTATTAACAATAATAAATTATCTATTTAGCATATTAGTGATACTTTCATTATCCTTCGTCATAAAAAGTTCATATTCCATCACATACATGCCCAATTTTCTAGACTTTACTTACATTGTGCCTTCATAGTAGTTCTCTAAGGTCGTTCATATGCCATGAGTGTTTGACAATGTTATACACTTCCACACTCCTTTCTTAAGAGAGAACTTAAGATGATTACTAATGCCCTTTTATTTTTTCCATTCGCCTTTCTGTGAGCCTTAATCCATTCTTTTCTAGGATGTAGCTCCTACTTCCATCTACTACTTTGGTGGGGTGGCTTCCATTCCTTTGCTACCATATCCCAAACATCCACTACATCACTATTAAGATAAATCTCCATTCTATGCTTCAAATGTGCATAATCAGAACCATCAAAGAATGGCTTAAGGTGAGAGTGGATTCTTTATTATGCCATGATCTTTTCTTAAGCAAATAGGATAAGTTTTGAAATTTGAGCTCTGATACCATTTATCAACTCTTGTGCATTAAGAAAGTGGTAAATTAGGGTTATTTAAAATTTTAGAGGGGGGATTAACATATTAAAGATTACAGAAAGGAAGAAGAGAATTAATATAAGAGATTTATAGTGGTTTGGTTATTAACAAAACTTATGTCCACTCCCTGATTCACCAATTGTGTATTTTATATTATCCTTTAGTGCCCTAGAAGGGAGGTTGAATAGGGCAATGGCAAGTGAAAACCAATGAAAGCTATATGCAGAAATAATGAGAAATCGATACAATCAATTTATAGAGGTTCAACACAATCTTGCTTACATCCTCTCCTCTAATCTTCTAATAGAGCCTTCACTATCAAGATAGATTTCAAGTGCTAATAAAACCATTTCCCAAGTAGTTTATCGATAATACCTTCAACCTTTCACAAAAATGGTTTAGATATACTAAGATCTCCTAAACCAAAGACCTTTCTCTAAAGAATTTGCAATTTAAAGATGAGAAAGAATACTCTCACTCAAGTAATAAATAATAATGACTACGCTCACAAATTATGCTTGACTTGGTGGAGAGCTTTAAGAGATGTCTTAAGCTTATTCTTTAACTCTGTTTTTGAAAATGTCTTATGCAAGCTTTTGACAATTGATCTTCCTTTGAATCACACTTTTTTCACCCTTTTTATTAAAGATTGTTTTCACAATAAAATAAACTCTCTTTTAACCATTATTCACTTTTTCTCTTCTTAATTTTGTTATGAGGAGTCCTTTTATAGGTAGAGACACAAAATAGTCATTAGAAAGAGGGCTATCACCCCATGTCATAAAGTAGTCATTTAATGTCTGTTGGACAACCTCCATACTTATTGTTGGGTGAAAATACAACTTCAGCGATCATTGGTTTCATTGAAATTCCCATTGGAACTAGTTGTTAGAGAGAGATTTGTCTATATGCTCCTCTTCTGACTTTCTCAATTTTTTAATCACCAAAGCCTTTAATGACTATTGCAGCTTCTCAATGCTTGTTGGAATTAACTTCAACTCCTGTTGGGATATGGACAATGGCCATTACAAATCTCTAGGAGGATGTGGACTTGATACTCTATTTTTCAAGATTTTATACAGTGCTTTAATGGTTGTTGGCTTTCTTTCAGTGCCTATTAAAAAGTATCCCAATGCCTATTGGACTTGGAGGGTCTAAAAACTTTAGCTCTACCTGAGTGTTTTTCCAAAACCCGTTGGTATAAGTCCAACTCTTATGTTGAGACCTTAAGGGTTATGTTCACATCAAGTCACTTGGTCCAATGTCTGTTGTGAAAATGCAATGCCTGTTAAGGTGCCAATGAATCACGACCATTGCAAAAACGCAACGCCTATTGTGAAGGTTAGTTTACAAAGCTTAAGTGTTTTTAACATTTAACACTCGTTGACCTATAAGAGAGTTGATGGTTGAGGGGTCTATAAACTTTAAATCACATTTAGGTGTTACTTCAATACTTTTTGAGAATCTTCAATGCTCATTGATGAAGTCATAATGCCTGTTGAAATGCAATAACACCCATTGACTTTGAATACTTAGAGTTTTTTCCCATAACTCTTATTCTTAAAGACTTTGATCAAAGTATTAATGTACCTACAATATCTTACACACTAACTTAAACAAGAGTTAGCTTTTGAGATGTGTTTGTAATCATCAAAACAAACTTGGTTTACCAAAACTCTAAATCTAGTTCCAACATTCTCCCTCTTTTTGATGATTACAAATAATCTATCAAGGGTAAATAATCTTGCAAGTAATTTACATCCTATAAATCTTAAGTATAATAGATAAACGTGTAAGTTATAATTGCTCATTTAACTCCCTATTTTGTCTTATTATTTATGCATTTTTAAGACAAGTTGTACATACCAAGTTCTTTCAAAATGAAATCATACAAATTAAGTCATAACATGCATTTTCCTTCTTTCTTGGCTTGTCTTGTTCTTGCATTTTACTCTCCCTTATTGTCATACTTAGTTATTTCTCCTTTTTTTTGTCATTATCAAAAAGTAATACGTAAGTAATGAAATAATAAAGATAACTAAAGTAAGAATAGACAAAGTGAGAAAATGCATATATTCATTAAAGAAATGTTATCCCTTACATCAACATTTTTTTAAAAGATAACAAAAAAGAAATAAAGGGAAAATATGCAAAATGAAGATCAGTGGAGGTGAGGGTCCTAAAGATTGGTTCTAAGGCTTATCTTTAGGCTTAGTTTTTGCCTCCAACTCTACTAGAGTAGCTAGAGTACCAGGTTGCAAGTTAGTCCTTTAACTATCTAATCTAGGGTTTGGTTAACATCTTTCATATCCCTTTGTAATTTTGTACTTTTTGGTGAAGGAAGATAATAAAGGATTCAACCCTTTGAACTACACTTGAGATGGTTAGAAGGTTATCAAGGACTGTTCCCTTAAAGTCTATGAGAGGAATAGTAAGAGCAGGAGCAGGAGTATGAGCACTAGTACCTGTCTTTTGCATAGTAGCAATCCCTGCTCGGATGGCTTCCTCAACTTCTTAATCATCTTAGTTTGGTCTAGAGGCTTCTCCTTCTTTTGGAATTCTCTTTATAAAGCCTAAGTTAAGCCTTTTGAAGGATGCCCATACTCAATAACATTTTCTCACAAATGGATTCATGGTGTGGCAATTTCTCCAACATAATGTTTCATACCTCAAGTTCCTCCTCTATTGAGGGTATGGCCTTCACATATTTTGCAAGTTTAGTGATATAATGCCCCATCACGAACTCATTTCCCTTATCCACTTGACCATTTATCCTTTGCATCAAGAACAAGGGTGTGTTTATTTATTTATTTTTTTTGTTCTTCATGCACTAAAGATTATGATGGTGCACTTACCATTTGATTGGGCTCTACGTTGATGTTCCAAGTTATAAATCGATATGTGATCCTTAAGGCTTGGCTTTTTATCCCAGATGCCTTGCTATTATTATTATTATTATAATCACTCTTTTAATCAATGATTGACTTTCAAAACTGGTTTACATCCACTTTGAAAGTGGGGGGATGCTCTGTTACTCCTATAGTAGTGGAATCGAAGCATTTAACCAACTCATCTAGCCTTAAAGTGTCTCTTACCGAAGAGTCTAAAATTAATGGTCCCCTCTTATACATATGTATGATAATCAACTCCTAGAACTTCTAGGGTAGTGAGGAACTCAATTGTAAGCTCCAAATATGAGGGCTCTTTTATGTGACAAAATAGTTCCCACTCTATCCTTGTCATCAGTTCTTCTACTTGATCTGCCAACTTGTACCTTTGTAAATCAGTCCAATCAAAAAATTTGCCTCCCCCTAAATGTCTTTTGAGGAGTTTTTTTAATGCCAATTCCTTCTCTTTATCCAATTTGAGATGGAATTTCTAGATAATGAGGGGAGTTTGCTCTGTTTTTGTCTCCTTTCCTTTCCCTTTTGATTTTGGGATAGACTTAGCCTTCTTTGAGGATCGAGGTATAGAGAATGGTTTAGATGACCTTTTTTTATATTGAATAATCATTGAAGCTAGGTTTTCCTTAGTTTCTGAACTTGAGTAGGAGGGTTATTATGACGTCCCAATTACTAATAATTCCTAAAGTAGGTGCATTAATTTATTATTAAAACCTGGAATGCTAAAGTGACATAACATCATTAAAATCCTTTCATTCTATCCATTGTCATTAAAAGACCTTATTTCAATTATTATTTTTTTTATTTACACTATGTATCTTGTTTCACAACATGGTAACTATTTACAACAAATTATACATGCCTAAACAAACTAAAATACTAATTGACTGCATACTGACCCAACCTCTATTAGACTACTAGACAACAACTTGAAATGTAAATTGGATGCAATCTTTAGTCTACTCTTCCTGAAAGAAGATTTAACACAAAAGAGTGAGCTTGCATACTCAGTAAGTAAATGCATAATGATACTTCAATCTCAAATAACATAACAAACATATAAATATAAATAACTCATCATCATATTCATGCATGAAATATAGAGTTTTTACTCTTAAATGCCACACATGCTATCAAATGTTATTATCACACAGGCTGTGATAAATTATTGCCAAATATGCTACAGATATCGCTGCCATAAAGGCTTTCATTTTTTGCTCCCATACAGGCTATAAATATTATTGCCACATAGGCTTTAGATGTCATTGCCATACATGCTACCGAATGTTATTGCCCAACATGCTATTATATAGTATTGCCACATAGGCCGTTATATATCATTGCCACGCAAGCTATGAATATTCTTGTTTGCCTAACAACATAAGTATTAGTCTTTCAACCAATCAACCATAAATCCAATAAAATTTTAGCAATATAACGACTAATAACAACATTCATAACTTTGGCAACTCAATTCACCACATACTCACATTCCCAAGTCATAATTTATCAACGTCTCATGAAAATAAATAAATCAAAAGTATGACCTTCTTTTCATCAATGTATTCATCAATATCATCACATTAAACAACTTTTCATTCCATTGAGTATATATTCATGGCATTTAACCAATCACACTTATAGTAACATTAGTTATTTACTTACCTCCTCCTTCAAGTTTATTAAGGCATAGATGGTCCTGACTTATTCCCATTATTATCTTCAATGCCTTAAGGACCTATTTCAATACACCAAATCAATCCATGATGATAAAGTAAGATTTTCATCTTGTTATGCAAAGATGCTCTAGTAAAATATCATGAACTTGATAGGTTGCTTTTATAATTAGTTTTAACTCATAAATCCAAATGATTGATTCTTTTTGTTTAATTAAACTTGACATATATGGGTATACCATATCCAAAATTCAGTCCAAAATATGCACTACATTATTTATGGTCAATTTTATGAATTTGCCCTATTTTAATGTCATCTCAGCCTAAGTAGGTCTTACATTATTAGATATATCTCAAATCTTACAAATCCAATTGCAAAAATGATTTACCAGAAGTTAAAGAACACATAAAGGAACATTTTTAATGCTTTACTCATTGTTTAATTCAGTCTATAAAGTCTCCAAACAAATGACAATCTCAAGGCGAGCAGGTTTTCAACATGTTGACAATCAATCATAATGAAGGGGAAATATCTCAACAACCATGTTAAATTTGGAAAAAATATTTTACAGGCATGTATGTCATACATAAATATACAACTTTCAAGTTTTACACATCAGCAAATTTCGAATCTATGGCTATCAAATTCTTGGAAAATATAATTGAAAGACTGATGAGGTTTCATCCGGGTACAGGGTCAGTCACAGCCAATGAACCATATCTCTTTCCACACAACACATCAATCAAAATGCTTTTCAGGTATTTATAGGGGATATAAACTTACAAATTTCATGTTTTTCACTTTGTCTAAATCAACACATAAAGTTATCGAAATATATGAAAATAAAAAGACTAAGGTGATTTTGGTTGGTTGTGAAGTAGCCCTAATGAAGGAGCTATATCTCCTCACACACACCAAATTAAGAAAAAACATTTCATATGAATTTATATGGGGCATAAAGCTATAACTTTCATATTTTACACTTTCCCTACTTCCTCTTCTAGGTTATGAAATCATGGGTACAAAATTATGCTCTAACAATAAAACCAACACAATCAGCTCTTGTTTCTCTTGAATTTCAACTTTCATACATAAGCTCTACCTTAAATACTCCATAATTCTTACTAACCATGCATGATTAAAATGTCATGAGGGGTTAATTTCATGTGAGAAGAAGAAAAATTAATTTACCTATTTCCCATAACCAAAAAACCTTAGAATTATTTCCTAGGCAGCTCACTCTTCTCCCTCTTATTCTTCTTCTTTTTCTTCTTATTCCTTTCTTTCTTTCTTCCTTAGCTCTCTCTTTCTTCTAATGTACCTCATGTTTAAACTCTCTATTCTGATCCAAAAGGGTGAAAAATTCCACTTATAAACCTATTGTAATAAGACAAAATAATGGTGTTTCATTTTTATTGGTTGGAAGTTCATTTTTCCTCTTTTAGTCCCTCTTCTTCTCTCTTTAAGCACCTCCATCCATCTCCTAATCCCTATATGTTCCTTATACTTTTAAATAAGCTTTATAACACCATTATTTATGATACTATAACATGCACACAACATAAGATAATTTTCCATGCAACTATACAAACATTACATATAAGTTCAAGCGTCCCAAATGCAATGGTGCAAGTGTCATTGCCATCCTTATCCAATTCACATGTCTAAAAAATCATTTATCCAATGCATATATTCAAATATAACATAGTTAAAATACATATGATTTGGGCTAAGGATGTTACAATTGTCCCTCTCTTATAGAAATTTCGTCCTCGAAATTTAACTACTTTAGAATAGAAAGGGATATTATCGTCTCATGTGTTCCTCTACCTCCCAAGTGGCCTCCTTAGGTGAGTGATGACTCCATCTCACTTTAACCATGGGTATCACCCGATTCCTTAACTATTATAGTTATTGATCAGGAATTTCAACTGGTTGTTCATGATAAGTCATATCATCAGACAATTCAATCTCTGGCTTTGATAATACATGGCTAGGATCATACCGATACCTTCGAAGCATAGAAACATGGAACAAATTATGTATTTGAGATAATTCTACTCATAATGCCAATCGATATGCTAAAGGCCCAATTCTCTCTATGATCTCATATAGCTCAATTTATCTTGGACTTAACTTTCTTATTTACCAAACCTAATAATGCCTTTCCATGGTGAAACTTGGAAAATACTTTATCTCCAACCTGATATTCCATTTCTCATTTATGTCTATCAACATACCCTTTTTACCTTTTTTGAGTAGCTTGTAAACATCTTTTGACTACTTGGATTTTGGCCACTGTATCATATACTCTCTCGGCACCCTGTAACTGTCTCATCCCTTCAACATTCCAACAAATTGGACTTCTACATTTCCTGCCATATAAAGCTTCATATGGTGTCATACCAATACTAGAGTGATAACTATTATTATATGTGAATTCCATTAATGGCAAATGATCATCCAAATTGCCTTTGAATTCTAACACACAAGCTTACATCATATTCTCTAATGTCTGAATAATCCTATTTGATTGACCATTAGTCTGTGGGTGAAAAGCAGTGCTAAAATTCAAACGAGTACCTAAGGCTGTTTGTAAGTTGTTATAAAAAGAAGTGAATCGAGGATCTCTATGTGACACAATAGAAATAGCAATGTCATGTAATCTCATAATCTCAGCAACATATATTTTAGCCAATCTATGAAGTGAATCTATTTGTCGTATAGGCAAGAAGTGTGCAAATTTTGTGAGTCTATCTATAATAACCCAAATAACATTATGCCTTTTTTATGTTTGAGGCAAACTGTTGAACTGGGATAATCAATCCTAGGTTTAAAACCTCTTTTGATATTGACAATGTAAATTGATCATCACTAATATTTCAAATAAGTGTTGTTCTTGCAGAATTGAATCAATCTCTCAAGAAGAAATAAAGAAGTTGATGAATTCCAAAGCAACATGTAAATCGCGACCGCAACCAAAGATTCGAGACCGCGACTCATGTTAAGACATGCTGAAAATCAAACAGGCGAAATCACAGTCCCATTCTCGGTCGCGATCCTTGAAAAGAAAGAAGTCAGATTGACATAGATGAATTCGCGGTGGAAGTCTCGACTGAGTCGTGACCGCAAATTTCAAAGAAATTTAAAAGGGAAGCAAGTTCACAACCATAGCCTGACAAGTGTCCCAAAAGACTGTTGGAAGTCAAAAATCACGGAGACATCTTGCTGGTAGCGACCGTGATCCTTGTGGAAGAAAGTTAACCAATTTGGCAGTTGGATTCGCGGCCTCTGTCACGGCCTGTGCAAGAAAATTCGCAACCGCGACTTCTGAAAGTAGGTGAAAGACAACGACTATATTTTCCTGGTGAACTAATAAGATGCTGCCACGTGGACTAGCCGTTAGAAACAAATAGGGTTTCCCTTGAAGAATTTGGATTTCGCGACCACGAAAGGCAGTAGCGACCGTGATTTCATCCTAACAAGCATTAAATGCAAAATCTGTCAAGCATGTCTCAAAGATTTGATGAGCTATGATCTACAACATCTCTTTGGTGAAGTTTGGCTATAAATACTAAACCAAACAGCCATGAAGAAGGTTGCTAAGGAATTTATTACAAGTATTAAAAGCTTTCAATCTTTGCTACTCATTTTCTTCATCTTCTTTACAAAGTGTTAGGTGTGAGCATTAAACACCAGATTGTAAGGTTTTGTGTTAGCCTGTAAAAACACTTTTAGAAAGGTTTAAGTGTAAGCCTGTTGAAACACTTGAGTGAGATTTTGTGTTAGCCTAGAAAATACTTTGTTGTAAGGTTGTGTGTTAGCCATTAAAACACAAGTTGTA